>JABASF010000094.1:0-70597 GCA_019776145.1 Harlomillsia oculata | reverse complement strand
TAACTTACAGATTAGAGATTATACATTGATATACATTAACGATTACGATTTCATTTAGATTTAACTCTAAGTATTCATTTACTTTCATATAAAGTTTGCATCTAAAAATGGAAGGGAAGTTGGGAAGTAGCTACATTTACAGACTAACTAAGAATAATAGATCCCATTCTACAAGTTATATAATATGCTATAATAATTTGTATTTTATCCAGGAATTTTTTAATTCATAATTTAATATTACAGCTAGGTTTTTGTTATTTAAGTTGTGTATCACTGGGCACAATATTGTTCATTGCTTGTAGATTTGAAGTTTGTTTTGTATAAAAGGGGTTATACGTTTTGAGTCTCTGTAGAGTTTATGGGGGTTGTAATGTTTTACTATAGGTTTTTGATTTTTGGTCAAACCACAATCTTGCCACACCACACAGCACACATGTAACTTTCACCATCACCTGACACGACACTTTTGAAGACGAGAACGTGTGGGAAAGGGACGAAGATGAAATCATGATGATGTGAGCTGGAAGTCGATCAAAGACTTGGGTTAGTTGTCAATGTGTCATAAAATGTGACAAAAGCTTTAGTGCTAAGTCCAGTTGTGGAGTCTGGAGACTGGAACTGTAGATTGAAAAGGGACAAGTGGAGTGGACAAGTTGAGGTTGGAAGGATGCATTATTGGATCCGTCGTCCCAACATAATATATCAGAATCTTTTCGCTCCAATGCACAACAATCCGCTCTTTCACGTGCATTCTACTGGAGTGTTCACCTCGGTGGGATGTCTTCTTCGGTTGTATTTTGCAGTCCACTTTGCGTACTATAAAGTGTTGTAAGTGTTGAATACACACACAGGAACACTCATCGTACAGTGTCAACATAACAACATTTGTAGTGAAAGTAACGTCGCACAAAAAGAGGAAGAAAAAGATTGGGTCACTCAAATAGGTTACGGATGAGTGAATCCGCGCTGTGGACCTACTAGGAAAGAAGAGGATTGAGAATAAAAATCCTTCTCTCGAATGTTCTCGATAGTACGTATTTTTATCAAATGATCAGTCATATTCGAACGAGGAGAAGAAGAGTTGCTCCGGTTATCAGTGTCCAGAAAGGTGGAACGAAATGTGATCCACTCTGGCGCTGGATAGCAGCAGTTTTATCTCCTGTGTCATAGGAAAAGGAAAGGTCAATCAAATTCATTCGTCAAAAATGCCATTACCATCCATTTCACATAATTAAGTTAATAAACTATGATATGATAAAATTCAAAATCACCATCAGAGACGTATACTTGAACAGTGGCAGGTTGAGTGTTGGACGCTTTACATGTGTAATTTCCCGCATGTTGCTGTCCAGCCGAGGGCACAGTAAGTCTTGAATGAGTATGAATCCCCGGTTCGGTATGAACACTCATACCTGTGCCAAAGTTGACCATTTGGTTGTTGTGATACCAGTAGAGGTACTGTGGTGACTGACGCGGACTCTACAAGATTAAAACATGACAAACGTTTACAATCTTGGACTTTTTCATCAAAACGAAACATGTAACAAACATCAAATAAAACGAAAGTGTTCAATTTTCTATGATTTGGAATATAAGCAGGCTTTATTTATTCCTAACAATGGTTTTGTGTTATTAAACCTTATTAACCGAGTTTTCGTCTGAAGATTTCCTTAAGTGACGGAACGACGGAAGGGATTAGTTTGGTCATTGTCGTCAATATATAGGGAGAGACATGGGATTCTCAGAATCAAATCGGATTATAAAAGCGTAATGTAATGTGTGTATGCATAACTGACTTTATTTCAACATATATAGCATTGTAGTATTATTTTCTCCTAGTTAAAGGCAATCGCTTACGACATTGATAGTGAAAGTGACTTTGGGGACGCCGAGGATGCGAGACGGGAGACGCGTCGAAAGAAAGAAAAGCGAGACTTGTATAGGATAATATAATATGAGGTAGTGAAATAAGCGAAGGGAATCAAGAAAAGAAAGGTTTCAATTTCGAGTTGCAAACGCAAAGCGGAGGTTCCCAAAAGAAAGCATAGAGAAAGGGTTTTTTGTGTGGAGATAAAATGTGCATTGCATGTTCATACATTCAGACTATGACTGCTATAAGGTCTTTGAAGAATGAAAAAATGTGTCGTGTGTGGGATGCGATGAAGACGTGAATGTGAACATGGCTCAAGGGCAAGCAAGTCTTTCCTTTAGCGCCTATTCACTTTTTTCTTCACCTACTTTTTTCCAATCTGTGCAAAGTATTTATCTTCGTCGACTTTCTCGTTTCTCTCTTTTTCGCTACCTGAGGCTGCAGTGATAGCTTCCGAACTCTCATCCCAAACTGATCTTTGGGGCTGAATACTTTTTCTTTAGGATAATCAGCACAAGAACCTATCGCCGCAAAGTGCCACTATAAGAAAAGAACCTTTCCTTATCAAAAGTGGCCCTATGTCCTCAAAATCTCCCCTTTTTTACACCACCAACCACTGCCACCGCAACGAGCCGGCTTAAAAATTCTCCGATGCATGGAGCAGTCGAGTCTTCTTCTTGTCTTCTGAAGAAAATGTATATAAGATGGTTTCGATCCAAAAAGTAGTAGAGCCTGGACAGCCTGAATGTTTGCGATTAATTGATGAATCACCGCCTAATGTGAGGGCGGAGAAACTATCATTTATATCAGCGCGTGTGTATGTCTCCTTTTTTCTTCCTTGTACACATTGAAGGTACAAATGACTTGCCTTTGGTGACAAGCGTAGACCAAATTCTTTATCGTCAAAAAATACACTTTCCCGTTCTTGTCGTGTCGTCATACAGTCATTCTCTGGTATCGGTTTTCGTCACTATTACACCTCTTTTATTTATGGAGTGTTAAATGTAATGTCTGCCACGTGCCCATTCCCGCTTCCGCATCTTCAATTGATAATGCACATTATGCGCTCCAATTTTCATCCAAAAAACGCATCGGTTGGGAAAAAAACGATGTTAGATTTTTTACTTTCATTCTCGTGTCTTGTTAGTAGAGGAATTTTCGGAGATGGATGAGGTAAATATTACACAAGGGTCCTTGCGGCCCACTGATAAAATAAAAAAGTGATGAACACCGGACACTTCAGTTGACATGTGACATGTGCCATAAAACGTTTAATATAGGAAAAATGCCCGGGAGGAATGACCTAACTTGACAAAAGAGAAAACAATAAATGCAATTTTCTGGAGAAAGTGTGACTCGTGTGAAAAATCAGGGTTCAGACAAGAGTTCATCCAACACGATGAAATGTTGAGATTTTTATCTTCTAATCCAAAGATGAACCAGACAGTTTCACAAGCGTCCTTAATACAACGACCATAGCAAACGCATTTTTGAGTGCATTGTCAAGTTGTCACACTGTCGTACAGCGTCTGTCGGGTTGTCCTCTCTGGTTGGTTTCGTCTGGAATTCATGAGCTGTGTAAAGACGACCTCAGTTTGTAAGAAAAAGGATGGACGAAAAGGATTTACTCACTGTCTTAATTTTGTAGGAAAAGGAGAATAGAAAATGTGACTTGTGTAGTTCAAAGCTGCACGTGAGTCAGAGACAGAGACGAAAGTCGAAACTTTGCTACTCCACACAAGTTCACTTTTTTCCTCTTCTTCAGGCTGCATCGTTAAAATTCTACGGAGACAACAGCAACTAAACGCAGGAGGCAGGAGAGTGGAGATTTACCCTTTATTTCGTGGATTGTAAAGCACGCAGCGAATGAAGCACAGACCAAGTTAACGTTGAGTTATGGGAAGACTCTCAACTTTACGATATTCGTGACCATATTCATTTTTATTCTTTTTCGAGGATTCAGTTTCGCAATAAATAGCTATTTTTATCAATATGAAATCTACCGTTGTCAATTTTAATTGAACTTTTTGGAAAGCTGAGATCATGAAGATTACGTTATTTCTGCACACAAAGGGCAATTCTTCAAGGACGGATAAAGAGATTGACTTTAAGATTAGTCACGGACACACGTCTGTTCTTCTGTACTTCTTGACTTGTTCAATGTTTTCCCAACTTTTTCTAACTTCATCTTTGTTGCCACCAAAGTTATTGCAACTCAAGAATCGTCAACAAACATTATGATTATGACTTGACAAGTGCAAACGTTGCATGTATGAAAACGCTGAGTAACGAATCACACCGAATAAATTATTATGGGAAAAGTATCNATGAAAACGCTGAGTAACGAATCACACCGAATAAATTATTATGGGAAAAGTATCCGAATGTGCTCATTAATTTTGAATGAAAATGTTGGACGCTGATTGTAAATTGTAGTAATCATTATTATTATAAATCTGCACAGTAATGATTTTTTACAGGTATATATTGGCATAAAGCGTTGGAACTAGAAGAAAAACCAATAAAAAGGAGAAAAGGCCGTTGTAAAGAACGGATTTTCATTTTGTCGATAGAACATTAGATAGAACATGAACAGAAAGCAGAAGTCGAATTTAGCTTTTCGCGACAACAGACAGACAAAAAGCGACTGTTTTGTCGTGAGTACATTTTGCGCCTTACATTAAAGTGCCAGAAGCAATGCAATGAAAGTTTTACAGGCATTACTACAAGCCAGAAGACATTTTATGGTCGCTGTGTGTGTTTCCTTTACTTTCGACTGGCGGGTTTTGCAATGTACGCGACACAAATAAGGACCGAAAACGAGCTTGAAGAAACCAGGCGGGACATAATAGTTTGTGTTAGAAGGAACCAAGTAGCATTATAAGGAATGACTTTCCAAATATATACACATCTTTTTGAGAGGAAATTGCCTTAGCTTTGTTCACTTCATATGGCACACTTAAAATATAGTACTGCGTACTGCTATGTATACCGGGCTCCGAAATCCGGCGACTCGGGTATATAAAGAGTGTAAATTGTGAATTGTCCAGTGCCTTTATATTCCGGTTAGTTCCAGGCAGGCGAAAGCTCCTTTGCAGAAGACGGAGCATCGCATTGGCCAAATAAAATTCCAAAAGGAGCGATTCCAATTTAAATTTTTGCACTCATTCTACTTGCGACTAGCTCAATTTGCGCTTTATCCCCGATTTATACTTTCCGTTCCTTCATGAAGTATGTAAGGAGGAACTGAGGTGATGTTAAACTGTCTCAATAAGGCGAAACGATCATCCATCCTGAGAAAAACGCTGAGGGTATTTTGCATAAAATTTGGTGAACACAAAAATTCTGGAGGTATCGTCTCCACGATTTGTTCTACTTATAATATTCCAGCTTGAACACGGCTGTTTAAGAGGAATTGCGCCTCTTGGCGACAATGAAGATGAAAACCGTATAATCATTACAATGTTTCATTGGAAGATAAATGCGATGGAAGGAAATGCTCTCAACTCATCGCTTTTATCTTAACGTTGTATTATATGAGAGCAGTTTGTCAAAGGAAAGTGGCCATTTTTGCTTTCAGTTTTTATGCTGTGTGAAATCCCAAATTCTAAGTTGCAATTTCACTTTGGGAATAAAAAATAGAACCCTCAAGGTAGGGTAAAGAGGACGGACTTTTCAAAGCAATATTGGTCATGTTAGCCCTTCAAGTCTTTTCCTTCCGTCAGACGAATGATTGGAGAAAAGCGCGTGTCACACATTTAAGTCACGTTCACCCATTTACTTTACAATAAGGTTTTTTGAGGAAGAAAAAGCAGGACGTGACTTCGTTCCTTAAAACCAGAAATAGACACGATGGACGGACGCGCCTTGGGCCATTTTCATCGTCGCATCTCGATGGGCGTCAACATTTCAAAAAATCAGGACATTTTCTAATCGACATTGCATGTACTTCCTCCAAGGAAAAGGACCGGAAGAGACGCCACACTACACTTTCTTTCTCCTTTTCGCACATTGCACTGTGTCACAGTACTTTTGGTCCAAAACTGTTCACGCAACTTTAGTTCTCAAATAGAGTCATTTTGACTTCGTATTCTTATAATACTAAACTCTATAGCTCCCTTTTAGGTAACATGGTAAAGAAGTAAGAATGACGAAAAGTAAATGTCACTTTTCCTGAGGCAACGTTTGCCAACAGTTACAGAGAAAAGAAATCCTATGTTTCAAATTCTCTTTGGAAGCAAGCTCTAGGACCTTAGGAGACTGAGAGCTTTCCTTCTTATAGTAGACCTCTTTTCGCTTGTCTGGGAACGGAAGAAGCAGATGGACAGCGTCCATGTGTGTCTTCCCGTCGACTTTCACGGTTTCTTTCCTTTTGACAATTTCCTTCGAGAAGTAGGACCATTGCAAACATTACCGTGTCACACGAAAGTCGTTGTTTATATTACGAAATCAATTTTAGCAGCATAAAATGTGCAAAAACGAACTCATTTCATAACAATACGTTTCATACATTCAATTAAATATACTACTAGATTTACGATATCCAAAACATTCAGGTATTTATTCGAAAAGAAATTAAATGAGTTCGCATTCGATTTACATCGGGAAATGTGCGTATTTTACTTGTTCCTATTGCTTTTTCACGGAGGAACCATTGCGGAAGTCAAAAAGGGGAATAAAGCATCCGAAAAAGAAAAAGAGAAGAAAGGGCAATCACACGCACAACCCGGCGCCTTTTCTTACTCGGCGACGGGTTCATCCGAAAAAAATTCTCGGACGCATCAAACTCGGGTAAAAGAAGACTTCTCGACTCATTCCCTTACATCTTTCTTCCTTTGTCGAACGGAAGGACAGAAAACTTGGGCTGAGACTGCGTCAGAACAGTCAGAAGGGATGCTCTCCCTCGGTTTTTTTTACATTTTGAGGCATATATAGGAAAACGGATTGTAAGAATTGTACGAGTCAGATTAGAAGAATTGTTATATTCCAGTCGGCTGGACGAACTTGCAAGAAAGTTGCTTTTGGTTTTTTTTCCACGGGAAAAGATGCTGGACTAAAGTGACATGCATGGAAACTTTTCCCTCTTTACTTTATCTCGCTTATTCCCATTCGCTTTCTCCGGATGTCAATGCGGAGAGTCCGGGACGGATTCTATCATCCTAAAATTTTAGTGGTGCTCTCAAGTCGTCTTGATGGAGTTAGTCATTCGTCCTTTGCTAAACATGAGCAAGTTTTTATGTCTCTCAAGGAAGGAGGATGCGGACAAATCCAAACATGTTCATCAAGTGGGCAAAAGTGCAAGGAAAAAGAACCAAAGCAAAGCTACAGCGGAAAAGTTGTCCATGGACGTATATTGGAGGACTTGTCAGAAACGGCAATGACAATAGGACAACATTCAACTTTGTGTCCCAACCGCAAATTGTTCAGCTATTTTGGTTTTTCCTAAGTTGAGCATTTTTGATAATGTTCTGTCTGCGCAATTTTAATAGTAACTTTCATTGAAATGTGCAACTTTTAATGCATGTGCCGCAGAATATTTTTTAGGAAGTCTAAACCTGTGCCAAACCATAAAAGCAAATTGGTTAGTATTTCTTCCTTCAGGATTTTTTTGGACAAGCGGGAACGCCCGTGACCTGACAACTTTGGATTTTCATTAGGAATTCAAATGTAACTGGACTTTTTGTTACTTTGCAAACTTTTCCTTCTGACGACTCCAGGACCGTGAACGCGGAACACAGACAATTCGACAAGTATCGAGCTTGGCATTTTTTTTTCATTGTAATTTTTCTATTTTTCTTTTTGTAGACTTTTCTCATTCATAATCCAAAATGTGAACTTTACTATACAATACTACAACTGAATGAACTGACTATACTACGGATACTGTACTATAAAAAGCTAGATTTTTTTTTGCCAATTTGTCAACTTATACACGCAAAAATTTCAACAGAAGAATAAGAAAATCTTATTTCATATCTACAGAAAGTTGAATGAATCTCTCACAAATGAATCTTTTGTTCACTTCACATTTGGCATTTCAACAAAGCCTTTTATAGTCCGTTTCTGCCATCAATTAGATCAAAGGGGTGATATGCCACGACCAATGACTTCTTTGCGACTCTATTTTCCTTTGCGGTCACATTGGTCATTTAAAAGAAGAAGGAACCGTCTCCGCAAAAGGAGAACGAAGATCACGTCTCATTCTTTATTTTTAGTGGGTCTAATGTTACGTCATGTTCCAAAGAATCTAACAAAGAAGATCTTTCGCTCAATGTTTTTTGTGCAAAAAATATTGTGAATTCACTTGTATCGCGTTCACACTCAAAGCCCAAGACAAAAGACGAAAAGCTTACTATTGTTCTTGAAAGACAAGAAAAACATGGGAAACGGAGATGGACTATTCATGTAGCAATGAGAAACAAAAGATAGAGGGAATTTTTTTGTGACACGAGAACACGAGAAGGTTTCCTTAGACTTCAGGATGAAAGTACGAAAGTAGTCATACAATCCTTTCACTTTCTCTTCTTGACTCTAAGGTATATAAATCGGTCAGATTCAAAGTGACCAAAGGGGACTTTTATTCTTTTATATCCTTTTTGGCTAATCGAAACTTGCGAAATCGTAGAAAGTCGACGTCGTCCACACCGTAAAGAATTTCAGTGTATACGAACCAAAAACTTCTTCAAGTTTGTCTTTTTCTACTTTCTAGCAGCTTTCCTTTTACTTTCTCTTCCGTCTCTTTGTTATGATTTCGTCCTTCGTTTTCCATATTATTCGCAGTCAAGGACAAGAAGAATCAGGCAGAGAACAATAAATATTTTTTCGTAGAGTTTTTCCGTTGTGACCTTCAGCATTTCCGGCGAAAATGTAATTATATCTATATATCTCGTTATCACAATTTAATTTTTTACATCACAGACTGCTTCACTTTCTGTTCAAGATTGCCTAGATAATGAAAGATAACAAACCATCGATTTCGTTGGTTGATTTAATATCTTTTACAAACTTACAAACTAATCAAAACTGCCCTCTGCTCTTTGATTAAACATTTGAACATTCGAATGTGAGGTCAAACTTTTCATTTTGAAAAACGCTTTTTTCTAAACTATAGACTATATGTCATATTCAATTCTACGTCAGTAGGCTTTTCAGTCTCTGAACTGTACGAGTGACCAAGTTGAGTTTCAATAATCTGTAGGGAGAGTATAATTCAAAAAAACAAAAAAGTCTTGACAGATTTACGCATCACAAAGGAATTTCAAATTCCAAAGCAAAGCAACTTTTGGATATTTCATTTGTTCCCTTTTGGATGGGTATCATTGTGAATTTTGAAAGTTTTTTGGAGTTCTTAAGTTACTTTTCCCTTGAGAATTCTATTATTTTTGCGAGAAAAATTGGAACACGCTTGCTTTTCGCAATTTAAAATTCCTTTCATAGTATCACAGACCTTATTTGAGCATCGATATACACAATAAATAATATTATTCAGTATATAAGACAAAACATAAACTTGCTTTTCACGGAACATTATTAAAATTTCAGAGTATCGTAGCATAATCTTTCTTGCTAATCTTGCGTGTTTGGTGGAGTGCGTAGCACGTACTGAATGTCTGTATCAAAGTTATATCTATATCGGCATTATTTTCTGGAACAGCTGAATACTGATTGAAATTGAAATGACACACTAACACTTTGAAAGTTGATATAAAATTCGGAATGTGAGCATTATGTCCATGAAGCCCGAGAATTCATGGTTTCTATCGCCGAGAGACATTGGGCGTACGGAATTAATAAGGAAAGTGGGTGTTGTGGAAAGAAACGGTGAATATGACAAAGTATACTTACATTTTCAATAATGCAGACGAGACTGATGACAGTGCCTTGTTGAACATGGTACTCCTTCGCTCCCAAAATGTAAGCCTGTGGCACGAGCACATTGAGATTGAAAAAGTGTGCAATAATACCTCTGCCACTTGAAACCTGGAAAAACACAGTTAGAAAAGCAACATTAATATTGATAATTAGCTTCATAATACATTTTCCCGTCTTGTGCACCCTGCAAGGCATTAAAACCTTCAAAGAAAGTCCATTGGGAACACACACTCTCACCACTACTTTTTTTATTTCTTCAAAACATTATACTCGACTATATACTTTCCCTTTTTTCAGTTTTTAAATCCTATTTTTGTGGTTTTAAATCTCTACCCGAACTAGAGGGTGTTTTATACGACTTTTTATAGGTTAGTATGTAGTAAGTATACATGACGAGAAAAACCTGGAGGCTCGTCGCGTCGGCTCCTGTTTCCTCAGTTTCATGAATCCATAAATAGTGCATGGATAAGTTTGTAGGTTCCAATAAAAAAGCCGAAACGCCCATAAAACACAAGGGTCTTTTGAAAAACAAACTTTTTAACTTCACAACTTTCCATTCATTTTTATACGCGGAAAGGTAAAAGGTTCCAAAAAATCTGAATTTTTGGCTGTGATTTTAATAGGACAAGGCCGAGAAGGATTAATTAATTTAACTGGAATTGACAATGCAATCTGAGTCATTTTGTCTTGAGATGGAATCGCGTTCCCTATATTACGCTTACGTTGCGCTATACATACTCCCACTTAAAAATAATGAGCTGACGGGAATCGTCATTGCTGTCGTCAAAAGGGCAAATCCGATTATGATCTTGATCGACAATAACGTGTGAGGATGACTCCATGAAATGACGACGACGACGACGTGCTTAACGATGTATTTCATTCCACTTTGTTAACAAAGGATGAGTTTGATAAGAAACTTATTCAAGTGCAATTACGACCTTCTCCTTTCGTTTCAGTAATAATTGGGCATAAAAAACGAATGAAGGGCGATAATTAAACGTAGATTAATCAATATAATTTAATCAATAGAATAGCTATAGGTCAGATGAAATGAATTGAACTGCGGCGATCGGTGAACTGGCGAACGAAACTGAAATTAACTATATTCCGTTATTGTATAGTGTAACATATGAATATTATTGCGCCGGACTTTTTAATTACACAATTCATTATTTAAGTTATTAAGTACTGTAGTTACTTCGAAATGGGTGATGTACCGGAATCTGCATCATAAAAAAAGACTACCACTGTTTGTGTTTTGTTAGTAGTAGTAGGAAACAAATATACAGTTTCCTGAGTTTCCTCTATGCGCCTTATCAAGAAGAGAAGAAGACAATCAGACAAGTTCTCTTCTGCTCAAGTGGCGTTGCAAGTTGATGGGGAAATCACGACAAATGAGAGAATAATGAAGAAAAATCGGGTAGCTTGGCGGAAGTCGGACGATATCCGTGAGGGATTTTAGCCTTTGGCCTCATCCATTCATTTTCTCCAGCTTTGCACCCAAATTCCTATTCTTTATATAAGAATCTCTGCCAAAATACTATAGGCTATTAGTTAGTATCCTGGATAAATTATGGCTTTTTTGTCTTTCACATTTGCACTTGTACGCCCGAGTTTTTATTTTTGATCTCACAATATCATTTCACATTGATAAAGAAAACGATGTGTCTGATTCGTTGGTCGATGTTACTTGTTACGCTCAGGTTCCTACACTAGTTTTATGACACTTTCACTGTTGAAATTGAAATGTACTAAGGGTCCCTTATTATCGTTCAGATACCAGAAAGCTAGTGGAAAACATACATAAATAATGTAAATACGTACTCAGACGTTTGTAAGTTTGTACAAAAGGTAACAGTAACACTAACAGCCTAACAGCCAACTTAAGTTTAATCAGTCAGCTGTCAGTAACAGTAATTTTTAATAGGAGCCGCTGCCGTGCCAGTGTCGAAAAATTGGTATGACAAAATTTTATACAGTTGGAGAAAATACATAGCATATAAGGTAGAATGAATATTAGGTTGAAAACGAAGGATGTCGTCATGAGTTGACGTTTTGTGAAGAGTGTCAAAATGAAATGGCTCCCAGCTGTGAATAATGAGTGGTCCAATTTGCACTCGTTTTGAAGTGCGAGGAGAAAAGAGCTGTGAACATTTCCTTGACATGGATGTGTCGACATCGACGTTGCAAAGTGCGTTTGAGGTTACTCCTGCGTTTCATATGCGACAAGTTTTGTATCCATAAGAAAAGCGGTGAAAGTACTTTCTCGAAAGTATATATAGAGACTGAAGCAGCAAACTTATTGAAATGGGAAAACCCTGTCAATTTCCGTGAAACCAGGGACTAATGCACCGTTTCACCTAAAAACCTTTCGTTCCCACATTTCTGTGTTGGAAAAGGACGAAAAAGGGACAAGATATAGGGCAAAAGCAAAACCAAAAAACTCTAACCGTCGCGTCGCGTCGTCTCGAGTTTTCTTCACATTTGCATGTACAATTCACTCCCGAACCATTTGTCTTTACACATTCATATTCCACCTTCCTTCCGGCTTTGTCTTGAGCAAACCACTCAGACTGACGAGGAAAGCGCCCATGGAGCATTTCCAAACAAATGCAAACAGACTAAAATTTCAAAATTCTTTCTCCTAGTCAAAATGTTATGCATACAATGTTACTCTATTATCTTGGGATTCCCTTACGACGAATCCGAATCGATCCTCACACAGACTCTTTCTGGAAAGTCAACTCATCTACACTTTAAGGTTTTGAATTTGAATGCTCCTCATCGACAATCCTGTTCGATTTCACGTAATTCTTTCGTCGTCCTACCTACGCCAGCGAAGATTTTTTGAATATGAAGAAAACTATCTTCTTTTCCACTCGCTAGTATATATAGGTAAGTATATCGATTATCGATTCCACACGTGGACTTAGTTGACAATTTTTGCTCTTAATCTGCACACAACATTCATTACGACATTTCGCATGTAAGAAGTATAACAGTCGCCAGTTTTGGCCGTACCATTTCAATATTCTCTTGCACATTAAATGAGACAGCCTTTTCCAAGTGTCTCATCATGATTTCAATACGAGCCTTCGTTCCAGCTCTCTTCTGTGGCTAACAGTTCCGCCTATTCAAATCCCAAGTCATAATACAGGTTGGATGTCTTTCGTTACCCTTCGATTTTTGAAGTCGTTCATCTTTTCTTTAAGGTTGGCTGCGCCTTCCCCTTTTATCAGAATGGTTTGAATTGCATCGGGCTGGTGATCCGTATGTGTCAATGTCATTCGGAGACTTGATCTGGCACACACGTGCACCCGATAGTCGTCCTTTTCGTCCCCTCGTGAGTTTGAATGAAGAATTGACGAGAGACGCCTGATATCATCGGTACATCTATCAACAACACTCTTCAGCAGACTGATTGCTTCTTCTACCAACATTGAAACTGCCTCTAACTTGCTATACAAGCTTGTGAGTTGTGACATTCTGACATATCGCTTTCCAGCAAGTCCTACCAATGAAGATTAGGAAACAAGAGCTTCCTTCTTTCACACTATATTATAGTATACTATATACAGAATTTTATGCACTATATAAGCGGGACGTTTTATGTGCTCTATTTCTTCTCATAGATTGACTTTTCTGAAAAAGTTACGTATTAATGTAACCAAACTTGCCTTGTCCAATCCGAACTCATGAAAATATGAGTTTTCGGATTATGTAGCATGTACCAAGAAATTGTTAGTATTTACTTTGTAACCTGTATTCGATTAAATCCCTTAAGAGTTAATGTGTAGTCAGTATGGGTACATTTCTAGCATCTCTGACTTTTTGAAGAGATGCAACATGGAGAACTCATCGGATATAGAACTAGAGTGAATATGCAATGAATGAAATGAATGGTGCAAATGAGATTTGTAAAATGGTTGAGTTTCCGTCATCATGTGAATGCAATTCAGAGTAATAATCAGGTTTCCCCATGAACCATTGCATTTCCCCGTAGAAAAGAACAATGGTACAATGTCTTCATTCTACTGGAGAGAGAAAGCAAAATGGCAATGATAGAACCGCAATGCCATTCATCGTCCAAGTAATCTCCTCATGCATCTCCCACGGGTACCTTTTCAGGTCTGCTCTGTCATTTATCCAAACACTTTGAAATTCCACGCAAGTTGCTATCATCAATCCTCAAATCTATCTTTCCTCTACTCACCACAACACATTTTCCAAACATGGCGTTTTTAGTGTTCATAAAACCTCAAGAAAAGACTCCACAAGAAAAAAGTTTATAAACAAACGACACGACAATGGATGACTCTAAAAGTGAAAGTGTAGCCTTGTTACCTTAAAAACACTCGATTTTTTTGGCACCTGTGGCCAATTTCTGTCGACACGTTTGTTGAATTCTTGCACTTGCACAGAAGCTATCATGCTATTGTTCACTTTGTACACAAAATTCACTTTCTGTATATGTTGGGGAACTCGGGGAACTCATTTTAAGAATTTATGCATTAGATGTAGTAAAGGGCGAAATGTGGTGCCTTTTGAGTATTAACATTTTCCCTAAGATTTGAATAACTTTCTTTGAGGGGGAGATGAGATTTTCTCGTCAAAGCGAGATAATTAAAGCTAACAACTGATAATCTTTTAATTTGCATCACACCCCTTCCGGTCATGAATGTAGACATTGCCTTTGTGCTCATGACAAGTTCCCCCTTGACCTTGACAGGATAATAAACAGTGTAAGACGTAAGACATTAGAAGACACTGGGGAAGGAACTTTGTTGGACAGAAAAGAGCAGTCAAAAAAATGAAGAAAAGGGAACGAAAAGGAACGAGAGCGGAACAAGGTCATATTTCACTAACGCATAAAGAATTACGTCTCCCCCTGCGCGTTCTTGTGCCTTCATCTTAGTTCTTTATTACATCACGTCTAAAACTACACTAACATTTTTCCTCGGGTTGACGGCTCTTTTGTCTACTGAAAGTTCTACTTTGAATGGGTAATTAGTAAGTTGGTCACGAAAAAATATTATTAAATTAAACGAGGAAGATTTGCAAATATTCCTTGTAGTATATAACAGACAGGTCGAGGTCCAAAAAAATTAGCAAGCAGCAGCAGTTCTCACCATCATGTTCGCTCGTAGAATGAAATTGTATAAGAGTTTGTGGACATGAGAACTTGACTACTTCGACATCTCAGTTTGTCGACGATACTTAGCAAAAATCTCTTATGCAAATACATCCGTGTAACATGGCCTCGCCCTCGTGGCAAGCACTCTGCCTCGGATGTTAACAGACGACATTATATTTTTTTGTGTTCCTTCTTGATAACAACACACCCAGTTGAATGATACTATTGTGCAGTGCAACTCAAGTGTTGAGTCTCTTACTTCCGTCGTAAACCAGATTCGATATTCACTCTGCGTCATGCGAAGCCGAAAACGGGTCTTGAGGCGTTAAGTTAAGGTCACGCGGCATGTCTTTGCTGGAATGACTTTATGGTTCCACGTAGGAATTTATACCTCGGCTAAAAATACTACAATAAAGACATTCACAGAAATGGTGTTCAGTGCTCAGTTGTTCGGGCTTGCTTAACCTTATGTCACCAAACATCTCTAAGCGTGACATTTCCCTGAGTCAAACGGGGCTATTAAAACTTTATGCCATCATCACAACCTTAAAGTTTCGCTTCGTATCTGTAAAATCGTAAAATGTAGGTTATTTTGGATCCAAAAGATCAATCAAACAAACGTGTACATTTCTGATTTCATTAGATGTTATTCATAGTTTGAAAACATTATTTTCTTATGATTAAAAAACACATTAAAAGTAGTTTACCTGACACTCGTAGGTTCCATTATCCCTAGTTTGCACGTATTTTATGGCCAAAGTCCATTCATCCGTTCCTTCACTGTGAATGATTTGGAATCGATCGTCATTGGTGTACACATTCCGCCCTGACGTTAAAATGTGCCAATCTCTCCTGCGAATCCACGAGACCTGAAAGAACCAAAGGAGAATTTCGATTTTAAAACCCCACTTTAATTCCCGTATTTACATTATCAAAGGGATCATTTATCTATATCAAAGGAAAGGCAATAGCTTAAGCTGCACTCGCTCAGTAAAAGTAAAAGTGTGTTTCAGTAATAGAAGGTTCATTTGTTAATGTAACTAGTACTTTTGACTATACTTATCGAGTTCGTATCATAGCATTTAATCTGAGATTTAAGATAAGTCTTTTAGAAGACAAAGAAAAAATACATTGGAAACAATTTTGATTTGCCCTTTATGTGGTTTTTGCAAAGCACAAATCTGTTGACTTTTTCCTTCCCCGTCTCAAATTTTGAGAATTTTTTTTGTTCTCTTGTAAAAATACTTCTCAGAGTGCGCATTTATCACTGTTTGCATGGAGGAAAAGAGCCAAGTAGCTGTCGTTACGCAGGTCTTAACACGCAGATAACTATTTTGTAGATAAGCCTCAGTGGAATTCTCTTCGTTCGTTAAGGTTTAGGAAGGTAAAATGTGTTCTATTTTCTATTGGCCATGTGGATTTTCCGTTTTCCCTTGTGCTTTAAATGCTTTTTCTCATACGTAAAATATTCATGACTATAATACACGTTCACCTCTATTTTGTCGGCCACATTTCCCTATTTCCCAGTGCTCAGTGAACAAGGGCTCGTACATTCATTCCTCACGTTGAGTATAAAAGACAATTTCAGGTTACATTTTGTACAAAAAGCAAATTTTTACGATACGAGCAACGCGAGAGAAAGAGAGAGTCAAAGGACCAGAGCAGAAAGGAAATGAGACAACAAAGAATAAAAAAAAGCACATGTAATAATCCCATCGTAAATGATGAAGGAAACTCGGCATTTTTTGCCATCATCTTTTTTACCCGGTGACGTACTAACCTAAAACTCGAAGTCAAAGGCATCCAAGCATTATTACAAATTTATACTTAAATTCAAATTTTGGAATGTTCCTTCCTTCCAATCTCCCAGGTCGTCGTCAGTAGTTAGAAGGATTACAGATGTGGTGAAAAGTTTGCAGAAAATTTTTTATGCTGCCTTCTGCTTTTTTTAATGAAAACCCCATAGCTTTTTGGCCAAACATAGCAAAATTTCCCGAAGAAGGGCGAAGGAGGTTGCAAACAAACCTTATTTACTAGGAAATTATCAATTCTCTTTGATCGTTAAACTAAACCATGCCCACGCTGACTACGACATAAAGAGTTTACTTTACTGTTAACGTACGCGCAGTATACTTGTTTGACTTTTCACTAAAAACACAGAAAACTGTTGACTTTTCCTCACGTCTGAACAATGGATTCAAATGATATAGTTGGCAATACAAAATATTTTAATCCTACGCAAAAGATTATATATAATGTTTGTTTGATTCAACTGTTTGTATAACATGTTGCGTTTAATGACGAGGATTTGGGGGCCGGTTTAGAAAAGTTGATCTTGTCGCAGCCTCGCAGCTAAACAAAACTGGAACAAAACAAAAATTTTATATGTACAAGAAGGAAAAGCACACGGCGGTTTTCTAACATAAACAATGAAAATGAGACGTGAAGCATTGTCCAGAATTTCCAGAACGTCCCACAGGCCAGCTGTTGCGATTATCAAACATGGTGATCCTTTGTGAAGATTGTGTGTTTTTCAAAATGAAGAAAGACAAAAAGTTGGAATTGTAAATTGTAATACTGATAATTATCTCAAGTCTCGACATTCTTCCTGTGGGTTTCTCATTGTTCCTCTCCTTTGACTTTTGTATTCGCAGGAATTTCGTGTACTCAAACTAAATTAGATATTCTTATTATTCAAGCAACGAAGGTGGTTTAAAGAGTTCGTTTGCTTTTGTCTGCTCCAAAAACCCGCAGAGATCGTCAACGTCAAAAGAAAAGTAAAGATAAGAAGAGCGAAGAATTTCAAAATTCCAAGTTAGTCCCAAATACTCGAAGAACCTTTTCATTACAAAAATAAAAATGTTCTCAAAATGTGAACTTTCATTGAACATTCAAGGCCGCCAAACTGCGCCAATCCGTAAGTTTGTTAATTGACAGCCTGGAAAATGCGTTTTTTATTTGTGTGTCTGGGTCTGGAGTTCAATTGACCGGAGAAGGTCAGTCAGAAGGACTTTATTCATTTTCCATGAAGTATTTGGAAACTCAATTGGGTTTCTTTTCTACGGACAATGTAAATGAAAATGCAAATGACAAATGGCAATTAAATGTGTGTGTTACACGTGTGTGGAAATGTGTTACGTGTGAAGGCCTTGAAATGGGAAAAAATGGTTCCAGTATTGCAGTAAGAGTTGTTCCATTTAAAATATACAGCAGCAGACGGATGATTTTTAAATTTTTATTATGCATCCCATTTCCATCGTTAATAAGCCGTCAACCAGTCAACAAGACGGGAGATTTCGGTTGTTTTGTGCTAGTAAATGTACATGGGATCTCTATAGTCTTTTAGCCGTTGGCATTTACATGCTTGCTTCCATAACGAAGCTTTTTACGAGGACAAGTCCCGTCTCGACGCTCGCCCCGACTTTCCCGACATATTTTGAGTTGTTACCCAACAAGCGGACTTGTACTACTTACTCTATGCAGTACTTTTCGTTTGAAAAGTTTCATATCGAGTCCCTTGTGCAAAAAGGATCAAATTAGAACCGCAGAAATGCATTCTGGGGCTCTCAGACGTACGAAACAAAAGGGAAACATTTCAGCGTGGTGCGTTGTTGTTTGCGCTTCAACGTCTGTGTTACTTTGATATCCTACAAATTATCCAGGATGCGCTCTCTCGCTAGCCTCCAGTGGATCATTTCGGTTTCCTTCATATCTCACCGTGTGGGAAAGCAAACTCTTACAGCTCGTACGTCTCTCTCCCATCCCTGACCGTCGAGACTCCGTATTCTTGTGTAGTATTTAGTAGGACACACGCTAGTATTCCATTTCTGAATTTCTGATGTCAGTGCATGTACATAATCAAAAGTTAAACGAATACTAAACTGGAGTTATGCCGGGGAATATCCACTAGGTCAACAAAACCGCAAGCTTCATCTACTCCATGTTTAACATGTAACCTAATTTTTTTCCTGCGTATATGTGCATTGTATACATCAGGGTTCTGCAGTACTCAAAACTATCATCATTTCCCATTAATGTCAGTTTTTCATCGCTGGAGGCAGCGGAGAATGAATAAATGGCAAATGAACTAAATTGGCTTCATTGTGCGTTCAGTTTGCTTGTAAAAATTCAAGTTACTCTACTTTTTAACTCATGAGTCATGAATGACGTATATAAGTTTATGTTGTTTCTTTTGACAGAATACATGTCAACGGTGTTTTTCATTGGATTACGTAAAAGAACTATAATTCACTTATTTGCTCTACTTTTTTTCTAGTGTGAGTTTATTCGAGAAAGTTCAGCTAAAGAAATAAAACAATTTCCTCTTCGTTCTTCTTCGTTTGCTTTCCCAGGTTGATTTATGTTTCGCACTTCCCGTAAAAGAAATTGCAAAAATTAATTTACACAAAAGTTGGACTCGTGTAGCTGAATTTCTTTATATCTTACAACTAACTCCAACTCCCATTTGAGATTTTAAAGTTTATCAGGATCGGAATCGGAAAAAAACAGGTTAACTTGACATTGACAGAGGAAATTCTTAATGGTTGAGCTATTTCTATAAGTATTTCTTTCCAAAGAAACTCGATGCACATTTTTAAAATGTCGGCGTCTCATCCCGTCGTCGTACAGATTCGCAAATCGTCACTTTTGCATAATGGTGGATGAAATTTTCAATGTTTGTTTGAGTTTTGAGGTAGCTATTGAAAGGGTGAGACGAAAGTTGCTACTTTTCCTTTATATGGGTTTAAAAGGAGAGGAAGATGGTGTGAGTTTAAGTTATAGAATAAGGATTGGTCTCGCCAATTTTGCTTAGGGTGGCGGCGTGGCAAGTTCGGCTCAGTGCCTTTCTGAAGTGAGTCATGTGGTTGAGAGAAAGCGATTTATTAATCCTTCCTGTCTTCACGCTCGTTCACTCGGGGCCTTTCACGGCCTCTTGCCCTCTCTTTCCTTCCTTTTCGGGATAAAATGGATATAGCGCTTTATAACACCTTATAATCCTCCTCATATAACACTCTCAAAAGATATAGGATGATGTTCTAAGGAATCCTTGAGGCAAAACGAGTCTCTTCTTCGTTTACTCATGATCATCCAGTGTGAATGCATTTATCACACTATGGCTTTTGTGATTTGATCCCATTTTTTATATTCCTACACATGGATTTCGATGACGGTCACAAAAGTCTAATCATAATCATTTTGATTCGAAGTTCTGCTCCAATTTTTTTACAAGGTACACAGTATACAACTTAGCAATCAACGACCGCTTTAAGTGCTCTTGTACATTACAATGTTTTGTAACGATGTTTTTCGTGTGCAAAAGAATTTTACGACAACAATAATTTAACTTCAATTGCATAAAATTAACAAATATAGAATAAAGGACAATTTCCGTTATGGTTTTGCGTGTGACATATTTTCGGGTTTCCACAATTCCGCACTTAGACCTATATAATATACTGTGACGTACTGACTTGACGTACGCAAAGAAAAACAGTTTAATAGTAGTACTTGTAGAGTTGTACAGCATCCTAAAATGTGTTTTCAAATGCCAAAGAGATAAACCGTTGCTGGTTCTTGGATTGCCGTTTTTAATTTACTTTCCTAGCACAAATTCTCCTTTGTGACAGTGTATCCTTTGGAGTCTTAGCGGGGCCATATCACTTGACAATAAATTTGCCGACTTTCTCTTTCCGTCTTTCTCTTCAAGTTTGTCGTGAGAGCGACTTTGGTTTTATCTCTTCCTTTCCACAAACGATTTTCAAAGAAGGAAAGCCGAGAATTTCAAATCCTACGAAAATAGAGTGCTAATAACCCGGATTCACTCGTTTGATACGTACTTCCTCTTCCTCCAAGCTTTGTGAGAGGATAAATGCATCTTCACATCACAAAAAGGAGTTTTAAAATGTCATTATTCTCCACCTCACCGATTTCTTATAACTTGTTCAGAGAATTATTCAAGTTGAAATGAATTCAAATTTTATATAGAAAAGTGAAAATTAAGGTAGAATTTTGTGATTTTGATTCAAATTGATTTAAAATTTTCAAAAAGTTCAGAAGTAACATGGTTCCCTGGAAGCTTTCAGCTACTATATAGTAGTATAATTGAAAAAAATCACAAGTTACTGACAAAGACAAACAGAAGCGTCTCATTGTGACATGCTGAGAAAACCGAGTAAGAAGTTGTGGTTTGGAATTAGCACATTCATTTGTTGCGGTGGACAAAAGAGAAAAACAACAGAAGGAGACCTCCTGGAGATTTGCACGGAAATGGACTTTTCCAGGATTTTAGGCTTAGAGCTATTGTTTCATTCGGGTTTGATTGAATGATGACCTTGTGTCACAATAAACCCGAGTGCGGAATTCCACAAGTATTCGTCAAGATTTTCTCACCTCGTCAATTGTTTGTTCCTGTTTTTTCCGACACAAAAAAAATCTATCTATACTTATATTTTTAAGCAGCTGTGTAATTAATTGACTGTGTTCTCGTTCTCAGCTCATTTCTCTTGTCCTAACCATTTTGGCAAAATGCCACCAGTAAAACTCTTTTTTTCTTTGCTTGCCTGTTATTATATGTCTATTGCATCTGACTGGAAATGTCTCCCACAATCACACTTTTGCTGTCTTTTCCAATCAACTTGTTTAATTATTGTTCAAACGGAATTGTGCCATAGACAATAATGACTTGGAGTAGTTTTCTTTTGTATAAAGAAGGGCGTGTCTTGCATTTCCCGTTTGAGTTTCAGGAACAACATTCCATTTCTGCCCACATTGTTTTGTTTGTTCCGCGCTACACATCTTGGCAATTTCAATAGAACCCGAAAAACAAGACTATTATAAGAACACATGATACAAAACGAAAGGATTGTGTTTAAGCACATTTCGGAACTGGAAAAGTCGAAAGTGTCTTCGAGTGGAAGCAAACAAGACCTCAAACACCACAAGACAATTCCAAATTCCACAATGGGAAACTATATAATAGTAAGTAGAGTAGCATGGAAGAAGTGTGTGTAGCACGTGCGACGACTGTCTGGAATGGAAACTGGAACTACTGTACGACCGGACAAAAAACGGGAGTTTGACTCGACTCGACATAGCTATTACTTTGTTACCTCTCGTCGATCCATTTACATTGTGCATAAACGGAAAAAGAATACGGGAAGTGAATTACATAAGCTTAATGTGTGTTTCGCTCGGGTGACTGGTGTCCTTGGGACATTATGCACATTGACAACATCTTGTCTCAGGAAAAAAAGGAGACGAAAGATTCCCGTTTAGTGCAATATGAGGACACCGGGTGAAAACGGAAAGAATGGGAAAAAAGTAGAAAAATGTCAAAGTAGTATTTCGGGCAGAAAGTGCCATTAGTTTCGCAGAGAAGATCAAAACACAATGACAACACATGTGTCGAGGGTGACGAAGCGTCGTCTTGAACATCATCCTGAGAAAGAATGCTGCTCCTTCAACCCTCCCCTTGCAGGCTTTTTGAGTGTATTATGCAATAGTTTTTTAAAACAAAATAACCTTTCAAAACGACAGACAAACACCCGGGCACTTTGTTTTTTCCCCACTGTATAGAAGTCTGGATGTCTGGACACTTGTTTTTTGTGTAAGGGTCTGAACATTTTTATTAGTACATAAATAGACTCATACTTTCGAAAGGATGTTGACTCGTTGTGAGACGTCCAAATTCGTTTGTTTCATGAAATGAACACTAACACTTTGTTGTCGTCGCATGAAAGCGCGTGTTTGTCCTCATGTCGTCAGTTGTCGGGTTCAATTTCCATTTATTTTACATTCGGACGAGAATACTTTTGGGAAAAGAGAGGAGACGAGCACCCTTTTTCCTTAAGGATTCTCTTTAGCGTCTACTTTGTGATTCCCCTTGACTCCATCTCAACATTTTTTGTGTTTGGAAATTGAAGCTGGCATTGCGGCAATGGAGAAGATACACACACTAGCGAAACAAAAAAGAGCAAACATCCTCCTCCGACGACTTGGGCGACAACCACATTAGAGCCGGCGTCTCTTTCAACAGCGTCTCTTGAGGTATTATTTTCTCGCGTACGAAAGAGTGTCGGAGTGTCTCAATGCAATGTGCCAAATTTTTGACTATGACCTCCCAAGAAAGTCCCGTATGTATTTGTCACGCACTTTGTTCTCATCGCCTGTCTACGCGTGCACATTAGCACAATTTTGTAGTTACAAGTACTATACAACCAAATATTACAGCACTTACAGTTGCTCTGAATTTTCCGTAGTATACATTTTATAGTATCATATTTTGCATTTTGGTAAAAAGTTGTAAAATTCCTTTGGCTTGACTTGACTCTTTCGTTTTCCTAAGGCCAGTATATATTTTACGGTCCCCATGATTTATAGCTTGGAGTAAACAGAAACATTATTTTTCCTTCTTAACATGGCTTCCTGCTGTGTTGATATTCTTGAGCACCATTGATTTATCATTAGGGTCAAGATGACCGCGAGCAGAAATCATTCCTGCATGTAAATCAAATGGAGCAATAAAACTCAAAATCTGTAAACATTGAAAATCCGATTTTATACGTTATTATTTATTTCCCGTAGATTTTCTCGGATGACATGAACTATAGACCAAAAACGGTGGTTTCGACGAACGCAGTATATCATGAAATGGAGAAAGAGAGACCTTGGCATCTTCTCATCATTTTGTAGGTCAGAGGAAAAGCCTGCCAACGAAAGATACACGACGACACAATCCTTATGGGAAATTAAAGGTTGGATTTGTTTGTTGACACGTTCCTCTTTCTCTTCTCCTTCCTTCAGATCCATTATTCCAGCATCAAACTCCGGAATTTCCTACCCGAAAGGCCAAAAAACCGGAGACTTTCACTTCCATTTTTTGTTTCCGCATGCTCCTGTAACTGTAATAATAGTGCTCTTGTATCCTTCCAGTTTAATTTCGGTTTGTTTCAACTTCAACGGTCAACTTTTTTCGGACGATGTCAAAGACTTTACTTTTTTCATTTCCGCTGTCAATTTTTGCAAAGTATAAAAAACGTCCCGAAAAATCCACTTTAGCTCTCAGCAGCCGTCTTAAAGCTCTATTGGCTGCAATCTTATATGAAAAATACATATTTACATCACCGTATCTATTTTGCATTTCATGTTTAAGACTTGTTGGCACATGTTCAAAAAAATGACACAAGTCTCCTTCGAAACGTCATGCAGTATAGGTCACGGAAGAACCGATTTTTTCCATCGTGCAAACTATAGTGCAATAATAATGTTTATCTCTTATTACGTGGCTTTAATCCTACTTTTTGGATCCTAAAATGGAACTCAGCTGGAAAATGGCACGAAGCCACAGAAATAAAGAAGATCCAAGAAATCGAATAATTTATGGTTCCGTGTCTATGGTCAATGAAAAATACGGCTCTTATTTCAAAAACTTTCCTAAAGTTGGATTTGAAACTGAGCAGCTTCGTTACTTAATCAATATTTAAAGGATAATATTATTATACTGTAGGGTAACTAAATAACCACAGTTTCATTTTCTTAACCTGCTAATTGCTAACCTGAAGTGTAGCACAGTTTTCGCGTTTGAGGAGAGTAACTTACTGTAATACCAATGTAAAATGTAATATTCTTTAGTTACTCTGATTACTGTGTTAATTTAAGACGCTCAGTTTGTTATTGTTTGTGTTTACGTCACTGTGCGTGGTAAACGCGTGCTGGATTTTGACATTTTAATTTTACTTACTCATTTCATTTCCTCATTATTAAGTATTATGCTAGAATTGTGTATAAAGCTACGATAAGCCAACTTTACGAGATTCGTGACGCTGTTTTCTGAGGGTTCAGAATGTCGATCGTTTTCGTATAGACCGACAACATCGACAAACAAACATCTCAAGTTCAACCTTGGCGTTTGAGCAGGTTTATGGAACATGCATATTAAGATTGCATTGTGAATAAATCACACACGTGTGTGTGAGCCAAGTTCCGTATCGGTCGGACTGTGACCTCTGCATTGAAAAACGGGAGAAAAGAGCATGGAAATTGTAATGTATGGGTTTAAAAAGCAATTCATTATGAGACCACGGACTAACTTTTCCTGTTTGGGTGGAGCGGAGCAAAAAGAGGGGAAGTTGAAGTTGCATCTGGAAGTTATACGATCTCAATTTTGATGAAGGATTTTCCATCGTATAATGCCATTATACCTCTGGTTTTGGAACAATCACAAGCGGAAATGAGATGTTGATTTGTGACTTTTTTTGACAAGAAGTGACCTTGCAAATGCAGGGGAAAGTTCAGTCTTTATTACCAGTCGGAAAAGTTCCGAAAAGTATTTTTTTATATTTTGTTTTCTTCATAAACTATCCGATGAATAGTGCGATCATGTGGATTATACGGAGAAGGTGGAATAGCCCTAGAATGGAATGAAGTAGAATAGTTGTGGGGGAACGTGAGAATGAGAAAAGAAAAGATTCCAGTACTACATATTTTTACTCTTTTTATGTTAGTGGAAAGTTTGTGCGTGTGGATTTGAGTTGGGATGATAGCTGACAGTTTATGATGCCGCTGTATGTCCATAAAAGCCATTAGGAAATGTCACACTGAGGCAATAAATCGGTCCATGTATTCCACTCATTTTTCATCACGGAACCCTCAAAGAACCCTCCCTGGAAGTCAATGTGGAGTTGGTGCATTGATGAATACCATTAAAGGAATTAGAAATCACGATCCCAAAGCCCCTTTCCACTCGTTGAAGTTCAGGAAGTTATATTGATGGGTGTACAAAGGTCAGCAACTGATCTGGAAAAGATGGCCATGTCGGAAATGAGCCGCTGTCTCGTTTCCGTCTCTTTCCTGACGGTACTATAGTCTGTCAAATTTCAAAGAATTTCAACAAAACCTCAAAAAGAGTTTCTTGGAAAATACACCTTTTTATCTTGCTTTTTCTATTTTCTATAATCTGGTCGTCGTTTTTCTATCCAGACTCTAGACGTTTTTTCAAAACACGGTTTTACTAGTCTTTGCAAGCAATTACGTACGTTGGTAATAGATTTTCTTTCTTGGTACTGTAGAAGAATTCTAATTTTATCTCTGTTCACTTTGATGTATCATCCAATTTAAATGCCCTTGGTTTTCTTGCATGAAGAGTCACATCCTTAGGAAAAGCCTGCTTATTCCAATGCATCTGGCCGAAATTCAAATTCAATCTAAAGAGACTGGATACTACAAACCGGAAATTGTGAGTGTTACACTTTTCCATGTGTCACTCTCAAGAAACTCTTAACTCTTAGAACTCGTAAAATTTTTGAAAGTATAATGCTATAACTATAACATAACCTAGAAATTCAGCGCTATTGATGCTTTCAATAAGACGGGATCGAAAAAGTGACAAGCAGAAGAATGAAATCCGACGTGCGAGAACTGTTGCATGTCTCTGGGGCATGGACATCTAACAGCAAACATAAAAACCCGGGTCCTTTTCCAACTTGTTTTGGAACATAGAAATGTCCAATAGTGAATTTCATGATTCAGTTTGTTTTCAACTTTTTTTTGCATAATCTCGAAACAGAATCCAAGCTGAAAAGGTCATTGTGACCAATTGCCTTTGACGCTTTGTGGGAAACGCTATTTTGTTCTTTTCCCCACGACCATCTGTGGTTTCCAAAAGTCAAAAACCCTTTTTCGAACAGTATAAAAACAGCACGTGCCATAAAACATAAAAGAAACTATTGATTCCTTACATTCACCTTATTCGAAAATACGATGTTTTGAATGGTACATGCATTTCAAAAGTCAAAAGAAAAACCTTGAGTGTTTTCTTTCTACATTAACTTTTAACCTCGACAGAATACGCAATTTGTAACCCATTTTTGGCAATTTCTGCAGTTGAACAAAAAAAGAAAGGCAGAAACTTCCGTTGCATTGCATTATTCTCCAAGAGACTTGTTTTTTTGTTTTTAAGGAGCCGACAACCGGGTGCGAAAATACGGTAGCAACCAACAAACACCTGAGAACTAAAAGTTTGCTAAGAATTTGGGTCATTTCAAAGAGCAAACTTTTGCAAAACTTGTTTTTCACGCTGCATCAACTCCAAGCTGTTGTATGAATACACAAAATGCAGTTTAAAAATGGAGCAAAGAATAATATTTCGAGTTCTCTCTCTCTCTGGCAAAATTCTGGAATTGGTAATTTTGCAACTATTACTTTGCACTTTGCAAAAAATCCACAATTAGCCACAATTATACTTACCAGTTACAAGTTTCAAATTACAATACAATTACAGATCTACTGTAGATACCTTTGTAAAATCAACCCCAATGTGCATATATTTCACCTTTATGTAAAGGTTACAAGAAAATTACGAAAGAAAATATGCAATGGTGTGGAGAGCGTTACAGCCTTACAACATAGTAGTTGGAGGGATTTGTGGGGATAATCACATCGTTAATTATGATTTTGGCTGAGTTATGTTCAGAGCAAAGTGAAATATGAAGCTTGGAGCATGAGAAAACACGCAGGTGGGTCCCCTTACACTTTCACTCAATATGTTTCAGCCTCGTTTCGGTTTTTAGTCGAACAAAGAAACGATATGGGAACTAGTCATGAAAATACCCCGTAGTGCAATTATGTAGTAAAAGTCAACTATGCAAGCAAAAGGTATTTGAACCACCTCAGGTGGTCCAAAATGTGCACTCTTTTTCGCCAAAGTTCGACCACTCTTCGGATTTTATCTCATAGAAAATAAATATAGCGGAAAATGAAATGAAAATCCTCTGTCTGTCCAGAATATTATTTCAGATTAAAAGTTTACTTTGAACTTTGACAGAAATTTACTAGAAAGTAAAAGCTCAATTTGCTGTGGTATTGAAAGTACGGGGTGATTTACTAATTAGAATGAAAGAGTCGTCGCGGCGTCAGTTGATCTTGGAACCACTACAAAGGGAACCGTTTTTTAGTGGTCAACCTTGTTAAATTCATTACAACTTTTTGAATCAAAACAAGGTTACAGAAACTGTTGAATTTTTAGTTCTACACAAAATTGAAGAAATCGATCATCTTTCTTTCTGACAATGTGTGCAAATTATGTATGTAATGTAGAAGAAGACTAGGATTTTTTGAGCAAAGATTTTTGTTCAATTTGCTAAAACGGTGATTTTCCAAGCTATTGCAAGTTGGAAGTATAGGTCTTTTCCGTTTGTCCCAGTAACCAAGAAAATCTGTTGTGCTCATGTATCCTCACACATCTGGAACGGAGACATGTCATCTAATACTACAAGCTTAGTACAAATGGCCCATTTGAATATAGACTTCGCTACTAGAGGAAAGCTCGGTCATTTTGTCCAATATGTTCAGAGGAACAGAGGCGAAATGGCATATGATCATTACAAGTGAAACGGAATGGCTTCCAAGACTCACTTTCCTTTGTCGCCTCCAAATAAATCTTGACTAATGCAACTTTCTGAAGTCTTGCAGTAATTTGCCTATTTTCCTTCCTGCTCAGGCTCAAGAGTCCTGTTTTTGGGCTTTTCTTAAACCAGGAAAGCATTAATGTATTGTAATAACAGCGTTCTTGTGGGTTTCTTGCGCATTTTCTTGCACTTTTGATATTGTGGTTTGTGATACAAAAAAAATATTCAAACTGATTTTGTTATAAAAAGGAATTGTTTTTTTTTCAAAAGTTGATATACAAAAAATCTTACCGTTCTATCGTTGAGATTTTTGACTCGACATCGGAGAAATGCGTTATTGCCCAATTGCTCGGAGAGGTTGGTCATCATAGCATGATCAAAGAAGGGCTCAGTGGCTGACTGATGTGATTGCGATCCATCCCGAGAACTTGATCGGACTGAAGATGAGAGTGAAGGGTATGAACGTGATTCTGAAGAACTTGGCCGACTAAATGACTCGGACGAGACTGTGCCTTCTTCTGCATAAATGTGATTCCAGTCCTCTGGAATCTTTACCCATGGATTCAGGCTTTGAATCGTCTCGGGAGACTCGACTGAAACCAAACAAAAATGTACCATTTTTCTTTCATTATTATTGCTGTTACATCATTCTCAAGTATGAAATCGAATCAGGTGGATGCATTATAATGCTGGTATATCGCATACTCAAAAGTGCGTTCAGCTTATGTGTAGCACGTAGTACACTCTTATACGAAAGACCAACTTGAAAGATGGAAGCCGAAAAAACATTAATAGTACACAGCTTGGTTCGGATGCGATTTGCATATCTTTCTCGTCTCTCTCGTGGATAAATATGGTTACCTTTTCCCTAAAATTTTGAATAGCTTAAAACGATGTTCTCTTGTGCTTCGTGTTCGTGTTCGTCGCTTTCACATTCTGTATTATACAACTGTAGCATTGCAGTTTTTTCTTCTTTTTTTATACTGCAGCATCAGGGCAGGAGAAGTACTAGATGAGAAAAGCGTGGATGTACAGAGTATACAGCTAGTAGGGATCCCTAGAATTTCTTGAGGACGCGAACCAAAATCCCATTTCCGACTCTCATTCTCTGTCCTTATCTCCATCACATCTCCTCATCGATCTCGTCTTTTCAAGTACCTACCTCAGGCTCCAATGCACCAACCACATCACTTTGGCTCAATACAAACTCAGTCAGTACTACTGCAATGGACCCGTCACTTTCTTCAAAGTGTCCCTAGAGCTACATAATTTTTTGCGAAAACACTGCAACTGCACGCACTTCAATGCAAGAATGTGATAAGAACACGTTTTTAGTACGGATAAAGTTTCATTTCGTTCCATTCCGTTTTCCGTCGTGATGTAATTGACGAATGCAAATTCCTGTTTGTGCTTTCAATTGCCCTTCATCTGAAATTGACACAATGGCAATGGTACACGCATCTCATCTCCGCTTTTCCAAAACGTTCCAGTGCTTTTGAGTATCGTCCAAAGGATCTCTATTGCAGAACGCGAAATTGGTCTTGTGGATCTATAATAACAGTCGAAATTACACTTGTACACTCCTAGACAAAAGGAGAAATAAGCAAAAGGGAATTGTATCTACTAAATCGTAGCTTACATCTCCGGTTGTGGGTCCTTTTCCTACTGCTCTCACAAGGAAAACAATAAAACCTCTCTACTTCAACTGTACTCTAGAAAGCACAGCACATTTCCTAGTACAATGGCGAATTTATATATTGTACGTATAGTTATAGTATTTGGTCGAAAGAACCTTTCAAAAGAAAAACAAGAGACTCGATTTCATTTCCGTGCAAAATGAAATGAGCTTGCTGCTCTGCTCCGGAGAGTATATAAACAAGATTTTTGCTTCTTTTGTCTACTATGGCTATAATATGGCTATCGTAATGTGCTTCGGACGAATCATTCAGATGCATTAACCATAAGGATGCCATTTACTAGTCAGTCCGAGCGGAAAGGGAAAGTTTACTGGACTTTGTAACCACTTGAGTGTGTGAATTCATCCTGAAAAAGAATAATAATTGTGATAAAACCTTTGAGTTTTTGCAGTGAGCATAGGCAGCCGTTTGTACGTTCGTAATGCATTACATTCGCTCAATTCGCTGACAATAATAGGATCATATAGTACGTATATATAGTATAAAAGTGAATAATTTTATAGATTGGAGATTTGCAAACGGTTGGACATCAAATCAAAGGATTTCTCAAAAGAGACATCCACAAAAATGCCAAATGATATAATAATGAGATCGGATCGTCAAGAAAAAAAACCGGGACATCTTCGTCGTCCTGACCGATTCCGCGGTTTGCATTATGTCACAGACACAGCGACGATATTTTGTCTTTGCGACGATATCTCATTGATTCCCTCTCGACAGTCTGGAGACATTCCGACTTTCTGTGAGACAGATAAGATACTTTTCCTTTCCCCAGTTGGACTTTCGTTTAGCCATGAAGAGAACATTGACCTACAATTCTTGTCCTTAAATCTACACATTACGACGGGCCAGTTGGGGAAAAGTGTTATCGCGAAAGGGAGCTTGACCCTTACGTCATGAAGGGTCATTGAAATAATATAATGGAATGAAAGCCAGCCATCGCACTCAATTGATATTTTTAAAATAGGAGAAATTCTACGTCATTTTTCCTGTAGTGCTTTCCTATGCGTACAATTTTAGTAATTTTTCTGAGTGAGTACCACTTCAAGATTTTTTTTCATTTCTAAATGGTCGAAAAAATTATGAATGTGGTAGTATGGCCTGGCAATGGTTTATAGGGAAAGTCATAATTGAAATATAGCTGAAGGGGAGATTTTGACATTTATTCCTTTACAGACAAATAAGCACAGAGCACTTATTGAATGAGAGCAAATCTCTCCACTCAACGTAACTGAAGCGTGAATGGAAGTAAAACAGCATGTTTTGAGCGTTTGAAGTTTGAAGAGGAATGAAATTCTTTGGAAGAATAAAAACAGAAAAACAGCATGTAATGTATTTTTGAAGTGTGCAAATAGTGAAGGGAATGATGTGCAATGAGAATCGCATTTTATCCGAAGGAATTCAATTTTTGGATTGAATTCCATTTTTTTTGTTGTTTCCCCCTTTTTTAGATGTCGGTTGGAGACTTCCGTTAGGGAGGAAGCAGAATGTCAGCAAAGTTCCGCGTGTCTAAGCACACTTGTCATTGAGAAAGAGAACCAAAAACCTATCTCATATACGCACACGCAGAGTCTCTTTGGTCTTCAGTCTTCGCCCGGGTAATGTGCAACGCGACCCGTTGATTTACAAGGCAAACCTCGTCTCAAAAGAAGGAGGAAGCCGGAGTTGTCGTGTGAGAGCGTTTGCAAAATCGGAACGTGAAGAGAAAGCAAGCTCACTTTTCAATTTTCTCCTCGTCTGTTCCCACTTGAGTATCCAAATAAGAAAAAAATGAGAAGAATCCCTCTTTCCACACTCACACAAACCCTTCTTCTTCCGCTTAAAATATAAAGAAGGGTTGTAATTCTTACGCTACGTAAGTAGGGGAAGTTACAAAGTGACGATAGTCAACGTCAACCCATGTATCAATAATGGACAACCAACATGGAAGCCTGAAAACGCTGGGGAAAAAACAAGCGTAACGAGTGCAAGGGACGAAAGAACGGAAATGTAGAAAATGTTTAGCTCATGTAACGCAACTCAAAATTTTAACAACAGGAAGGAAATGTGGGAATGTGGTCTGGTCGAATTCTCAGAATCTGTATATTTCATGCTCAGATGTTGACATCATTTTAGTTTTGGAAGTCAAAGTCGACTGGGTTGTTATACGACACTACCGCCGTTTCAGTTCAAGATGGAAGGGCAGGGGCATTATGCAAAAACGAAAAAGTGTCAGCAAAGAGCAGAAACGTATACACACGGAGTTGGTGTGCAGAAGGGATTGGACACCGGTGTCTTCTGTCTTTTTGTGTCATGGCTTGATGCATTGGAAGGAAGGACGGAGACGACACGAGGTAAAGACAAAGCGGCCGGCATACTAATAAAAAAGGAACTGAGAGGGAAAGTGTCGTCGCAAGCAAAAGACGAGAGCAATCATGGGATCTGGAGTGAAAGTGAATTCGTTTTTTCAGAATCCACGTCACGATTCACGACTTTGTTCATGCTGTTGTCACAAAAGGGTAGAAAAGGTTTTGGTTTTACAGAGACACGATATCAAAAGGAATGGAAGAATACTCCAAGTTACATCCTCCTTTTAATTACATTGTATAACTTGAGTGTGGGAAGAAGCTTCTGCCAAATTTGCCAAACTCATCAAAATCATTAATCATCAAATGAGAAATTCTGTCAAGTGCCACCAAAAACCCAATATAACACCCGTTTTCACACGTTCATTCCTTGCTCACACCGGCAACTGGCATATAACAAGTTACCATTGAAAACACACAGCATACACTTTTGTTCGTTGACTCATGGCGGATGGGTGGGTCTTGTCCAGAAAATCTGGAGAGTTCGTTTGTTTTCATCCCGGGACATTTATGACATCAGTAGATAGATACTATAAGTTTAACAAACATCAGTGTTGTTAGCACTTGTCGAATTCCACTTGTCGCCATGCTCAGGTATTTCTTTGGTTTAGCTTCAGTCTCCGGGTTCCAAAAGTTGTTTCCAGGATGAATGTTGTTACTTTACGGAGATTTTCGCGTCCAAACTCACAAGCCAAAAAGAGTAAATATACTCTACAAGTCTAGCTCTCTCTGTACACTTGCTACTCTACTCACTACTCATCAAAACGAGACGGTATATATAAAGCATAAGAGGGGAAAGTAGAAGTGAAAGTGGAACATTTTGCTAGGCGTGCAGTCATTTACGTCGTCATTCGCCTCATCACTCGTTATCATCCAGGATCTCCACGGCTCCAGCTCAGTCAGCTCTAGTCTTCTTCACCCTCATGTCTCACAGTCGTCAATGCCAGATGAAATAGTCAAAGGAACAGAAAAAATGCACGGATCTTTTCTCCGGGAGAAAACTTACTTTTGGGTGGTGGTGGGCGACGGGCACAACTCATACAAAAAGTTAAAGTTACTCCCTTGTAACACTTTTTTCGCGAGAGAGACATTTTCTATACGAACCCTTCGTTTTTCCTTTGGAGATAGCGAAAATAGCGACCCACATTCATTTCTGTTCTGATTGCATTTATTCGTCGAGATATGAGACGCACTTTGGCAATTGGGCCACGTGGAAAAACTTACTTTGACTCTGTGAGGGTTACGTTACAGTAAAGGATACTATTGAAAGTAAAAGTCTCCTTCGTCCCGGGCTAAAGTCGGGTGATACGCAATAATACTAGTCAAATGGGACAATATGATTGGAGCATTTTCAGTCTGAGAACTTTGATGTTTCTCAGCCTCCCTTCAATATGTAGTAGTTTTCGTTTCCTGCCCTTCCTTATCAAAGGAATCTGATATTTGTCGGGATACTTCTTCAACTACAACTTTTCTCTTTGCTTTGTTTGTCCGCCGTCAGTTCGCAAATTCCCTTTACTTCTTGTCAGATTGAATTTGTTTTCTCTGTCTGGGGTCTGCTCTTTGCTAGCCTTGGGAGTCAACCCGGACAACCTTTCCGCCCTTGATACATTAAATAACACTGCAAAAGATTAGAATCACAATAATTTTCTCCTTCTTTGATGATTTATTTCGTGACTAATAAAATACCACGAAAATGTTCTTGAAAATGGTATATCCGATTTCGGATATGAAGTCTTGTGCATAGTATCGTATTTCCTATAGCATTATCATAAAAATGACTTTGCGTATACTTTGAGCAGCTCGTTTGCTGCCTAGTTTATGTAAACAGACGACGGGAGTCTCGTAGACTCGTAGACGTAGTGTGTAAATGTAAACTGACGATGAATTGAAGCGAGACGTCCTTGTCGACTGTACTCGGAAACTGCATTAAAAATAAAGGTCAGTAGGAGTCATTAAGCTTTCTTTTTTCGGTTTTGAACAAATTCTGGGCTAAGCCATAGTATAAAAAAGTTGGTCATAGATGTTGGAAATAAGTTAGTCTGCCTTTTCTTGAAGTACATAATAGAGTCGCCTTTTCAATTTATGTAGTTTCGCTCCATGAATTTTTAAAGCTGGAGAAATGACTAGGAAATTGCATTTATAGCGTACAACATTCATCAGATTATACTAACAGCTAACAACGCAACGATACTTTTAATTTTTAAAGTCTCGTTTCAACTTTTCTATTGAATTTTGGACCCAACTTTATTTTTTAAACAAAATGGTTAAGTAAGTGTATTAATTAATAAAACAGTTTAAAGTAGAACATCGGCTATTGGCGTGTGTTCCGTGTTTCATTGGTTGTATTTTGTACGTCGTATCATTTTAAATCATGTCAAGGTGTCAAAGTTTGAAAAAAATAATTTTTAACGAATGTTAATGTTAGCAGGAAGGTCGGAAGCCACCTTTGCTTACGTTTGTTGCTTATTATGTCAGTACTGGAAGAAGTCAAAATGGGACAGACGACGACGATGACATGATGACATGAACGACACAGTACAAAAAAAGGATTGAAAAGCAACCGCGTAGATTAAGACTAGGGACGGAAGTTTGTGTTGGTGACAGGAGAGATTCATCCGTGTCAAGTGCAGAATGGCGACGAAGGAATCGTGAGGATGACGTGAAAGTTTCTTCAACATCTACATAATGCCGCAAAAAATATGTAGATTAAGCTGCCATAAAATCACACGGGATTTGTCATAAAAGTGACGACGACTGACGACTGACGACTCTCCTGTCAGCCAATACTTGCCACACGTTGAAAAGTCGGAAGAAGTGAACTCTAATAAAAATAACGATTTCGCTTTTGTAACTCTTCAACGAGGATGATGATGATGCAATGTTTCAAACCGAACATCCTAACATCCTTAATTTTTATGACAGTTTTTCTTTCCAAAATTCAAATTGTACGCAGTCTTCCGTTCTACGGTTCTACCACACTTAGTGTAATCTTAATTTGAATAAGTCTGGAAAGTTAACGAGGTTAACGACAATTATTCACAAAAGTCAAAAAGTCTTCTCGTAAACGAGGGAAACCAATCGTTTTACTACTGCCCTGTATACTCGTAACCAGTGACTAGAAAAAGTTAAAAATAATTCGGATCATTAGAATTCGAAATTCCGGACAGCCATACAGACACATTATAGGTCATTTTGTGAGGAAAGTTCATTACTGTCTATTTTTTTATTGTAAGTAAAGATGTAACATCCTGGACCTGGTTGGAGCTGAGTGATCGCACAAGATGACTACAGAAGCAATAAAACCTTAGTCCAAAGAGCAGTTTGGAGCTGTCTTCGTAAGATCGATTGAAGTACAACGTCTCTCTACGGAAATCTTTTGTGTTTGTTTGCGAGTCCATGTGGAATCCCTTTCTGTATCATTATAGACTTGTTTTTTATGTTCCTTTACATTACGCGTTACAACAACAACGAGACAAAATCCCGACCTAACCAACCATTTCGTTACTTCTTTCCTGTGGACATCTTCAATCTTATTACGGAATAACATGGCGGTATCTTAACTTGACTCATTGGACCGTTCAGAATTCGGAAGTACTGCTAGATTTGCCTCCAAAGGTTACGAATTCGAACAAAGGGTACAGTTCACGAAATCTATTTTGACTTGTCGGTAACAACTTGCGTATTCTTGGTGAACACGCAACAATTTTTGCTTATTTTCTCTATTATCCTTTTATCCTATGAATCCTATCCTTTCCTTTGTCATGTAACGATTCCTAACGATGTCCCTATTAAATTCTGTATCGCAAATCGCAACTTGACATCATACATCTCATATGATCACAACTGTGAAATCCCATCGCGACTTGCAATAAGCATGTTAAAAATATAATGTTAAAGGGCGTCCAGTGAATCAGTCCAGTCTAGTCATGCATAAATTCCAGATTTTTGCCAATTATCTAAAGAATCCCAGTGGAAAATGTCGTTATCTAGTTATCTTCCCACAATAATGGTTGTTAACTTTTATGCGTATTATGTAAAGTTTAACAAAGCGGATAATGTAGGTCGGATAATATGATTTAAAAGTAGGGAAGATCAAGCTTCATTGGATCTATATACGGAATTAGACTAAAATCCTTTTGTTGGGGAATCAAGAGAGGACGAGCTTTGAAAAAGAATGAGTCTCTTTCATAGGAAAGAATGGAGTATTGAGCCTTTTTCCCGATTCGGGGAAGCTCATGGGGTCAGTCGGACTTGTGTTTAAGTAATAAAAATGATGTGGTTGGCCTGGATAGTCCGGTTTGTGTTAGAATGAAAGGGAAAACTCACATTGAGTTGAATTATTGTTGTCACTGCTCTCGTCCTCGTGCACTTCCATGTGGGTTATGACCGAGCCGAAGATAAGGCAGAGTGTCCAGGCCGTCGCAGTCCTTGTACAGATCATCTGTTCCGAAAAGCAAACAAGACACAATGCAATAATATCATATCATATCGTATCATTTTATATCACATCATATCGTCTGTTAGTCTCTAAAGAGAAAATATGACGAGGCAACTTCAAGCCCAAGTGGCTTGCGAATAAAAGTCTAAATCGCGAGTTGGCAGACGGGAAACTCGAGAAAGAGAGAGAAGAGAGAAAGAGCGACCGAGGAAATCTAATAAAAATATATACAAGTTGATCATCTCCAAAAATGCCCTGTGTCGTGTGTACTATGTGTAGTGTGTGTGTGTCATCGCATTCCCTGCGCTCAGTCTATATTTTATACAAGTTGGAGATGAAATGAAGTCGCAAAGTTACTCTGGAGTCTGGAGAAGTCGCCGCGCTGCGTTTCTCTTTTACACAAAAATGTCCAGGATACCTTTTATCCCTACGTTTTGTGTAAGGTGGGAAAGGTTCTGGAGAATGTACTATTTTTGGAAAAAAAAGAAAAGTAGAAAAAGAGACGTGAGCCGTGCGAGGCCAGTGAATCATTTGATTGTCTCGTAAAAATGTTGCAAGTCTCCTCTAAATCGGAGGCTCACTCATTCCTTATGAATATGTAATGCTGCCTAGTCTCCGCACTTTCTCCAGTTCTTCCAGTTCTCCGTGTATTTTTTCCTTCTTAGCCGTTAGCCTTCGGGCTGTAAGGTGCTCTACACCGTCCTCACTCCTGTAGTGTGCGACACAATCTCCCCTGGATAACAAAATATATAACTTTGTATGTTCTTATGCAGCGGGGAAAGTCTGGAGAGTCCGAGCAGCTTTGTGCCCAGGAAAAGTATCTGGAACGGGACGGGTAGAAAATGAACAGGGTCTTTTGATGCAGTACATAGAAATCCCATTCAGATTCATGTGGCACACTTGGATAAAATAAAGTGTGCATTCAGTGCTCCTGACTTGCTTTTATTGCATACAAATAATACTCTGTCCACCACCGCCACACAAGAAATATGGGCCTATATGGGAGCACATGCATCCCTGAAAGACCGCAATTGAACACCGTGGCGGTTTTTACTCGCTTTTCTTTCTGCTTGACACTTTCCTATTGTGTCCCGTCTGGAATTTACTGCGACCGACAGCTAAATAAAGCCCTATTCTCACAAATTCCAACCTTTTGTCGTTCCGTCACGTATAAAGACCTCCAAATGATTAATTTACTTAAAGGATTTCACACGTTTTTATCTCATCCAACTGTATGATGATTTCTAAAATGCAACTCTTGAAAGCGATGCATTTGAGAACCAAAGTGAAATGAATTTGAATCTCTAACGCTTTTGTGCTATTTTTAGAAGAACAAAAAATATGGTGAATGCAAAAACTTCAACCTTCGCTAAAAAACACTATAACTCCGCATTCTCGTTCTTTCCAAAGTGAAAAATCAGATCAGACGAAAAGTAGGCCAATTTGAGTCCAATTCAACGTGACGCAATGAAAAGAAATTCCTTTTCTTTTTGGTAATGCGTTTCTCTAATTCATTAATTTGTTTTGGTCCAACAAACAGGCAAACCAAACAAACGAGACATTTTAAAAATACACTGGCTGTTAGGATTGTGACAAAATGCCTTGTCACATAATTTACAAGATAGAAATAAGTTGTTGCACACATGCAGCCAAAAATTACCATTTAGCAAATTGCACAGCGAGGTCATGGTGCGCACTCATTTGTCATGAGCGCATGGGATGACAAGCAGCGTGTCAAGAATGATTTGTTAGTCGGCTTGACTTCACTGACCTGATGAGTCTATATCCCCCCACACATATACACTAACACAGTATGACCGGAAGTTTTCCAAGTTTTTTCGGGTTATACCCGGTTTTATCTTAATAATATTGCAAAAAGGAGTAGTCAAAGTTGCAAACGACATGACGCAAGACGGTGGGACTCGAGCGATGACGCCGTGCCAGTTCCAGTGCCAAGTGTGTGTTCTTTCTATGTTATGTTTGTTTAATATGAAAAAGTATCACACCTTGGTGTTTGCCTTGTGTACAAAATGGTCCAGAAGGTGTTTGTGGTTTGTACTTATATACGAAAAGAAACTTCTTCTTCTTACGTCTTAGCAATTTATTGTGAGAAACTTTGTGACCCGACCAACAAACGCAAAAACCACACTGTAGTACGCACCATTATGGACACTAAAGGGGAAACTTCCACTTTCTCCAGCTTTTCCCAGATGCTGTTTTCCATATAGGTATGGCCACAGCTACTCCTACCGCTAATAATGTTTAGCGGCGGCTTTTGTACGAAAAAATCCCTGGATATTATGGAAAGAGTCTATTATTAGTTAGTCCTTTGGCCCATTTTGTGGTCATTGAGCGGCTTCCTTGTCCTGTTACATTGAAAATCCCAAAAAGTCTTTACTTGCGTTTTTGGTCGCTACTCCAAAAAATCCAAGACTCCCTTTTTTAAAACCTATAATCTTGAGCTATAGAATCACCCATCATCTTTCATCATCCTCCGTCTTTCATATGTCGTTCGCATGACCTAAAAAATCCTTCTTTTCATATATTTCATAGACATTTTTACAAAATATAGAGCATTTTTAAAGGAATTTTTTCATGTGAGAAAGGCATGAAGGAGTCGGATCTCTGTAAAATCCCTGAAAGATGAAACCATGGAACGATTTTTCCAAAAAACATTTTTGTGAGCTTTATGTCCCGCTTATAAAAAAGAAAATTGCTCGACTTCTTCACCTGGAACGTTTTTAATCTATCTTAGAAAATATTTTGTAATAAAAATGAATTCCAAAGCTTGAAAACATCGCTTGAAGAAAGCAATCAGTTGTCCTCATGAAAATTCCTGACGTTCACAAGTCACCAAGGAATTGTAAATGGTTAGTACGCGAATTCCATTTGGATGATAATTCCTGTCTTAATCGCCAATTACGTAGATGAAAGTATTATACTCGGAGAATTAAAAGTGTAAGATTTTGTGTCTTCTCCCGTTTAGAATGCAAATGTAGATTCTTTCTTTTCATTAACCTGAGCGGAAACTCATTTTCAAGTTTCAACTTGCGTAATTTCCAAGATTTCTCGCACCAGTTAGGAGTTAAGACTCAAATGGGGAAACAAAAGTAAATTGATATTGTGCATTAATACTTCCAGAAATGTACTTGGATATTTGCACAATCTAAACTCAAGTTCAAGCGTTGTCATTACTGATAACTGGTAGGAAGGAATGGCAGCATAGGAAATCCAGAGCAGAATTTTACCGAATCATAATAAAAATGATTCAAAATCTGATTTCTTTAATTTTTCTGCAAATTTTCTACATCATTTTATTCCGTTATCCGTGGATTTCTTGCGGAAATGACGTAAACAAGAGATTTCTTCCTATAGAAAACATGTCTAGGATGCGAACGCAAAGGTTATTACGTAAATGGGGCGTATAAATGCAAATGTTGGAGATCAAAATCCTGGTTTTGTGGTAGCGAACGGTGAACCATTAAAGGAAATTGGAGGTACAAAGGGACTAATATAAATGCTTGTTAATGGGGTGAGACACGGGAAAATATATGCTAAAGAGAATTTTCCAATTTGGAAATAAATGATGCAAATTATCATTTTGTGGGAAAATGGGTTCACCAGCTCGTTTTTGGCTTATGTGTGATCTTCGCCTTTGAAAAGGATGGTTGCTGAGTGCTGAACTGTAGGATTATTAATTAAAACTGTATTCCTCCGAACCACAAAACAAGAATGGAAAGCACGTTCCCAATCAGTCACCAATCTCATGAAAGGAGGATTACATTTCTGTACCGAAAAGAATCCTCGTTTTATTGTTCCAAGCGTTCGTTATTTCTTGTTCAAAAACGTAACATGACAGCGAGAGATTGAAGTAGCTAGGAGAAATGCAAAATAATTTGAAACCTTTATAAAAGACGTCGTATTTAAGATTCTATTCTTTCGCAAAAAAGTGACATGTTAGTCATAAATCCAAGAACTGTAACAAAAGATTGTTCCATCTTATATTTTGGCCTTGTGGCACCTTTTCATTTGGTAGTTGAATAATCAAAAAATGTCATGTTGACGTGAAAGTGTAAGAGAAAGTCAGAAGGACATAGAGAATATTTAATATAGACCGTCCGTTCGTCGTTCGTCTTATGAAGGTTATAAGAGAGAAAGTGAAAATTTGCCCGTGTAATTTTTTGGAAGGACGCGACGTAAACAAATTAATCACCTACCACTTCTCTCTTTTATTCCTAAGCCACGCATTTCCCACTCATCTTTGAAGGAAACAAACTTTTTTCCTTTTCCCCACCCATTTTTTTACAATGTCATCGCATACAAAAATAATATTGTAAGGTTTTTCAACGTCGTCACTTTTGTAAACAGGTGATAATTACTTTTTGCAGTTCCACTTGTCGTATTAGCAATGAAAACGTAAACTTTGGAAGTGTCAACGGTGCAGAAGCGTGTCCGACGTAGTTTCGACGTGGTTTTTTTTATTTCCCAAGGAACCAAATTCATTTGTGGCGTGCATAGCCGCTCAACTAACAAAAAAACTGAGTGAGCACAAGAAGAAAGATTTGAGATTGCCTTTTTCTCCATTTAGCAAGTTAGCATTAGCGCTCCGTCTTGGTGTATGTCGCTTTTCCCTATTTTTCGGATGATAAAACTGTAAAAACTTTTGACACGGTTGACGTTGACGGTTTCAAGCTGAAGTGGGTCCAATCAACTGCTTTTTATCAGATTGACCGAGGAACACTCAAGAACTCTGCATTGAAAGGGCGGAGTTCAATATTTCATCTACATAAAGAATGAAGGAGTGTTTTCCAACTTGTAATTAAAGTAGATACAGCAGTTTAACCGTCTCTATTAGATTTCAAAATGACAAAAAAGCACCTAGTCAAAGTTCATTTCGCTTACTTTTATCGAGCAATTTGAATTAGTAATTTTTAAATTAACAAGACCAAAAAGGCAATGGCATAATGGCATATGGTCGATATGGTACAAAAGATTCAGGACGACATCAAAAAAATTTTATAGTTAGTTTTATTTTATCATATGATCATATCGTAGAAGCTACCTGGAGGAAAAAGTCCATTTAACTTTTGTACCTGCTTTTAATTTTTATACTAAACAACATAAAGTCATTGAAATGACGGCGCACTAACTTGTCAAAGTAAAAATGAATCATCAAAAGGAATTCAGACATCAGCAAAGCGTTTCATGTCATTTATAGTCATTTCTTTGTCTAAAAGATGAAAAACAACTATTAAATTAACTATGTAGTTGTGACAGAACCAGTGACGAAAATTGTCTATACTGAATATCCAAATGGCACTTGAAATGTGTTGACATGTCAGTGGGAAATGTGGAACATGACAGAAAGATGACCACGTACAGCTCGTTAACCACATCATGAGCAAGGCCAAAATTGTTTGAGCAAACTGTAACAATTTCTCAAGGGTCTCACAAAACTGAGGATATTGTCGCAACAAAATTGTAATGTCTGTGCCATTAAAAGTCACTCTGACCACAAAAATGCTCAAACAATGCCACTGGCGAACATTACTACACAATGACATGCGAACTTGGATGGAACCTTCTTCGAAAAACACTGCAAAAAACTGCAGTGTAGGACAACTGCAAATATAGTACTTATATTATCTTTTGCTGTTTTCTCAAGGGTGAAAAATGTAGGTTCGGAGAATCAAAAGGGCAAGGGGGTGAAACACACAAAGAGACTTAATGAACTAATTGTATGCTTCCTCTAGTTTGCTGAAATCACAAGAAAGCATAAAGAACTCGAAGCAGAGAGACTTTGGCTCATCAAAAATTGCATTACTTTAGACTATCACACTCTGTTTTGCTTGGGACTTGGGACTGGGATTCGTCGACTCTTACTTTCATAACGTATAATAAAGCGAGGAAGTGAACGAACGAACGGAGCGAACAAACGTCTTTTTGCTCATTTTCGTATCCTTATAACGCAACGTTACTATATAAGAGAAAGTCTTGGAGTGGAGATGAAGGGAATTTTCCCGTGGTCATAAGTTTTGGTGTAAGGATAACTCAATTCATTTCTTTGGCCTTCTCGTCCTTTCACTTTTTCCTTGTCATCATTTCTCTTCATTTCCTACATTCCATTTGGAATTGCGAGTGATATAGTCATATCCTGTTCCGTGACTAGACACTGCTTTGAGTCAACATTCAGCTTGACTTGGTGATTAGGCGTCTTCCTAAAAAAAGACGTCACATATTATGCAATGCACAATGAAGGTTTCTTTTCCTTTCTCCCGCCCGAGGTATTATGACATGGAATTTTTCTGTTTGTAGCTAAACATCACGTCACATCCTCCCGAATTTTTTTTTCTCGATTCCCGTTCCAGGAACGATAGAGAAAAGTGACCTTATTCAGTCAGCCCTTCCGTGACTTATAGAGAAAAAGTATTGAAAATTACGTGTTAGTCTTACCTTCCCTTTAGGTAACATATGAAAACGAAACGCTTGAGGGAATTACAGATTCTTGCTTAAGTTGTCCTTAAGGACAACTAGTACGAAATGTAAGGAACTGCTGGGCACAAAGAGACAACTAATGTTCTGACTCATTGGTCAACTTTGTCATCAAATGAAAGAAGACTTTGTTCATTTTGTTGTGCTGAGAAAATGCATTCCTTTTGTGTCACAGTTACTTTTTCAATGAGAATGAGGTTACTTTGATTCCGGGCAAAGTTGGGCAGTTGGGCTTGTTCTTTTTTTGAAGACGTAGTTTTCAAAGAAACCCATTTCCTGTATTTTTCTGCGGCTACTTTCAGGTTTTTTGCTAGCAAGTTTCCTCTTTTTTGCGAGTTTGAGTTTGGTACAAAGCTTGCATCTTGTAAATTGTGCGGAGGATGCAGAATGGGTTCGATTGGACAAAGTGACACAACAGCTGCTTGTATTTAGCCGAGATTATTATAGAGGAAAGGAGACTTGAGTTCCAAAATCCGCTTTGGCTTTCACATGCTAGTGCAGAATTACGAGTAATCTTCCCACAAACAGAGTTTAGCGAATTTTGGCGAATTCCCTATAGCTTTTCGGAAGGAACAAAACCCGTCATCTCCACTTGCTTCTGTTGTCCAATTAATCCGACCTTGTCCAACATCGTTAGCATTATCTAGCCTTTTTCTCTCATTGTGTCTCAGCTGCTCGTTCCTTTCCGCTTTGTGTCCATCTCGTCCTGTCCGCGTCCATCTTTTTTACCCAAATTTAATCTGGTCTGACCTCCTTTTCCATGTTTTCTTTGCACTCTAATAAGTTAATTCCAAAAGTCATAACAATCTCAACAAGTCTTAAGCGCAATGTCATTCTCTCACTCAACCGGATAATACTCAACCAAAAGACAGATCAGGAACCATCACTTCACTATTCTTTCTTTTCGTTTGTTCTTTCTCTCCCTCATCTTCTTTCATTTCATTCTATAGCTTCCAGCTAAAAAACTTTCTTTTCTTCTGGATAGAAAAAAAACTTGGCGGTATTACTAACATCACATCGACCGACCCGAATTTTGTTGTGGGTAGAGTGATTTGAGGCGCCATTGTCCGCATGCTGCTCCAAGTCATTTGCTTCATCTTTCGTTCGGACAATTACAAGACTGACTACAAAAAACACTGAAGGTCTGACATGTTTCAGCTTTTCAATCAAACATTGGCTTGGGTAGTTACGAGTTTTAAATTTTTGAAGCCAAAAGGAATGATTTTTAATTTTTGGAGTACGATTACGAGGGAGCATATTTATATAACGCCGAGTTTCTTATTGAAGATTTTGATAAAAATAACATCTCTCGAATATTAGGTATGTATATGTACTGTGTAAACGTAAACGTTTGTAATATTGTAGAATTGTAGTGCATTGTGCCGGAACTTTGCTTATTTTGCTGCGTAGACGGAAAAACGAGATTGTACAGATTTTTCCGGTGAATATTACAATTGCAAATTTTGCAAAGAGTGTATCAAGTTTCAAGTTACTGATATTAATTACAAGTGCTATACAAAGGAAGGTATGGAATCAGATCGTAACGCAACAAGAGAAGTAAAAATCTATACATTGTTTTGCAAAGGTCATAAGCGCAGCAGCGTAGAAGAAGCTAAGTAAGGTATAACTTAATCTGTAAGTGCATGAACTCACGAAATGCGGGTGAGAAAAAGCAAGACGAAAACAAGAAGTGGAAAAAGAGGTTTGATTTGAGTTTTGAGAAAGTGAAGGAAAGTAAAAAGGAAAGAGATGTGTATCAAGGAAAATGTGGGCCAGAACAATAGAAAGTGCCAGAAGTGCACACAATACTTCAAATAGCACACGCATCAGCACAAAAATACGCGGACATGGCTTCTCTTTCGGTTTTTCCTTCCCGGGTAAGAAATTGTGTGCTTCGGATCCAAAATCATAAATGCACGCGAAACAAATAAAGACACGGAGAAATCTCGAAGAGAACTTGAACACGAGTTTCCGAGAGTCGCGTGCTAATCCTTTTTGAAAAAAACATAAAATAAAAAGCTACTGAACAAGTGAACTTTACGATTTCACAGTTTCATTTTCCAAGATAGAGTACACAGAGTGAAATGAAATAAACAAATCTCACGTCTAGACTTTAGTACACTTTACTTTAGAGGAAAATCAATCACAGAACTATATACTGTAACCCGTACAATGCTACAAAATATACTGCAGTAAAAGCAAAAAAAGCAGATTTTGTTTTTATTTTGTACCATTACATTGCACCAACATAGGGACGAGAAGGAGAACGAGGGAACAGGCGGACGGGACAACTCAACGACACTGATGAATCTGGAAGAAAGACACTGCGTTGACAGGACAGATTGGACACATTGTAAACTATTTAAGATCTCTTGCTGCATCTTTCCCGCATTTCTAGGCTTTTGGCAAAGACTGAAACCTCAAGCGTGTCCAAAAGAAACTGACGTGCATGGCCGAAACGACCCAAATGAAATGCGACGGAAAGAGTAAAAAAATCGGGGGAAAAGACTCTCTCTCTCTTCTCTTTCTCAGATGGAGAAATGTGATGTGGGACAAGACGACCCTGACGCCAAAACGTAATCAAGAAGAGAGGAAGAAAGAGATTTCCTACGCAGTCAATCCAACTGTGTAACTAAAGAGACTAATAGGTGTGGATTCCTTCGCAAGAAATTGCCTAAGAGGCATTTTGCTCTTTTGCTTCGCTTGAAAAGTGAGGCAAAGACGGTTTTAACGTTAAGCATTAAATTGTTCCAATTCCTCAGCTCCAATTTGTTTCCTGAGTCATAAACTGTAATGATGATGACGGAGGAAAGTGAATCTCATCTGACGGAGACAGGGCACGAAAAATTAAAAACCTACTTTGTGCCCTACATTCCATTTTTGTGTTCTTTCACGATGACGACCAAACAATGTTTTCTACTTTCTTATTGCCTGTTTAATTGAGTGCTGATCGTGGAATGGTACAGGAAACTGGAAATCTGGCCCCGATTGCCGATTTCCAGTTCTGTCTATGAACTTTTATGTGTACATAATGTAATGTAACTTTGTGCAATGATCAAAACCAATCTGGAGAAATGAGTCAGTCGACTATCGACTTCGCCACAACTCAAGCCAAGTTGAACCTAAAAACAATAAATTGATTTGAGCTTCATTTTTTTCCTGTTCAGAACGTCAGCATCTTTTGATAATCGTGATTTCAGCAAGATGTTTTCGCCTTGTTAGCGTCTTTTGCGTGCAGAAAAACTGATGAGATATGTGCTCAACAATCAACAAGATACATAATGATTTTTCCATCCGGATCCGTAAATCCGTATAATAAAATAAACCATAGCTCGAAACTAAAACGGTTGCATTGACTGAAAAAGGAAAGTAAATAAAACCGTAAAAACTAACTAAGAGTTTTTTTAACGTTTTTAATTTATACTAATTATTTTAAACAAACGTTATCGTTTGAAAAAATTCGCAACAATTTTCACTATTGATTTATGTTTAAACTTTATCAAAATATGGATGACTTGACTTGGCCAAGAAACTGAGATCGATAAACGTAATAACTCATTCATTATCCAGTTGCACTTCAAAGGTCTGTAAACTCCGGTGAAACAGTAAATGCGTGCTTATGATGCCACGAAACAGTAAAGTACACAAAACTAGGCTTTTCGCTTGAGAAACACTTAATCCTATACAAAAACAGTCCTTGACAAAGTGACGGAAACGTGGACCGAAAAATATCCCGGGCTTTTAGTATAGCACTCATGGGGCGGGTTACCTTTTCCATGCTCACAATTTGCAATATATGACGCTTATAGTATGCTCACAGTAACAACTTTACACACAACACAACACAGCAGTCACTCCTTTTGTTAATGAGATGGTTTTTAACCCACAAATTGTAAGATAAGACGTTGTAATTATGACTGATGGCAGTGCTTGCCTTTTGCGGGCACACCCGCAAAAAGCAAACATTTATTCATTCTTGTAACTACTCAAAAAGGTGAAAGTTGTTTGAATGTTCGTAAGCCTTTTATACTAATAGTGCCATTTGGACAGAGCCTCATTGTTATTTCTAATTTCATACTTCCGAGTGTTCCTGTCGCCCATCCGTCATGGAAAGTCGATTTCGTCTCGTCACCATAAAAAAACGTCCGGATTTTTTTGGAGGGTAGCATGCACAATGTAAACTTCCCAGTTCCCATACGTTTTTTCTTCGGACTGGTGCAAGTTATAGTGCCATAAGAAAAACATGGAACCACGCGTACATGTACACAAAGCATAGAATTTCCAAGGCTGAGCAGCAACTCGCGACACTTGCCAATTTCCATCTCATTCCATCTTTCCATTTTGACCAAAAAAATAGTTTATCTTTCTCCTCCTCCCAAAGCGGGGATTGTACAAAAGCTAACAATGTTATACAATATTACAATAAACTTCAATCTTTCGTCCAAACATTGAATTTTACTAGAAAATAAACATTGAGAAACGTACGACTTGCAATTTTCAGCTTAAATGAAAATGCTTGTACTCACTCCCATCATCCCAAATGTAAACTGTTAGTAAGCGAGTTCATGGTCAAGAGTTTCATTTTGAGCGGAACATAACCATATTTTTCAAACAAATCAGAACTTCTAAATGTGTTTCGTTATGTGGGAGTAGCGACCGTGTGGAATGCTCATCGCGTGTGTTTAATATACATAAAATGGGCAAGAGAATGCGGTTTTCTCCTCTGCTCTCTCCAAGCCACAAAGATGTGGATTTTAAGGGAACAGGAAAGGAAGAGACGAAAACAACAAAAACTATAACACAGCAGACACACAGTTCACGAAGGAATTCTACAAAGTTATGGTATGTTTCCTACCCACGTTTTGCTTTAGAAGGAAAAAGTAAGTTCCGTCTTGTGTGTAGCAATAAACATAAGTTCCAATGCATTGACTTTGAATTTCAACGTTTCCTCATGTCATTTTCTTTTGTCTTCCGCTTCTGCGGTTTTTCCTTTTGGGGTATTTCAAACACTGGTGTTTGCTCTGTTTATTTTAAGTATCGTAGAGGAAAGTTCTGGAAATGATTGTTTCACGAATTTGCAAATAAGCGATCCCATTTACGCACAAATGAGAAATTCTCAACACGCATATCGACTTAATTATTGTAATGCATTTTGGCATTTACGTAACGTAGTCCAGAAGCAAGGGAATGAAGGGAACAAAGAACAACAACAGCAAAGCACGAAAAGGAAAAAGGGAATGGAATAGAGGAAAGTACTTGAGAAAGTAGGTTTCACCACTTGAATAATATGAAGGATTTCTTCATTAGCTTAAGCATTTTAAAGATGTGAAACACAAATGCTTTTGATGGAGGAAAATCCATAGTTTCTCCAGGAGAAGCAGGCAGTTTTGAAGAATACTACAAGGGATAAAGAAAATGGAAAGAAGAAAGCAAACAAATGCATTATGAAAGCATTGAAGCACACGTTGCCAAAGGACGGCGACCGACCCGACTCCCGAATCGTCGACAAGACCAATTACACAGACAACGTGGCAGAGTGGATGAAAGGAGAGGCTTTCTTTCATAAATGTGAGGGAATTAAAGGAAAATCACTAATTAAAATTGGAGAAGTTGCCCAATGGCTGTGTGTTATATGCTTTCAGTGGAAAACCTTTCTTTTTTGGAGTACACTAAAGCGCACCGTTGTAAAACCAACGTCGACGTCGTTGTTATTGTCGGCCCTGCGATGTGGTCTCAGTTGTTTTTGACGAGGAGTGAAAGTCGATAGAATTAGCTGTACTCTAAGCTGAACGTCAAAGCGGGTCCTCACATAGCATAGTCATTGCGTTGTAAAAACTTAAATCATTTTACGATTCTGTCTGCCCATGTTCCATGGTTTTCATTGATTTCTTCCCAATGTCAATTGTCAACTCGTCATCGTCACACACATGACAAGCACAACTTTATTGTTGTGTTGACACAAACGCAGTATTTATTATTTCTTATCTGTCGTGTGTTGTTGTACTATACTGTGTGGCTATTGGCTATCAAACGCCTTGTCACCATCAATTTATGGCTTGTTAAAGCTGTTTTAGAATTTAGACAATTTAGAGGCACAAAATAATAGAAAATGTGAAAAAGCCAAAAAAAGGTGCTCAAATTTTTTTTATGAGTAGCCAACGCCTGTTCTTTTAACTCAGACACAGCTACGCCAAACGATGCAGTCATGCCGAACCATAAATTTAGTATGAAGACATGTAAGAAAAGGAAAGTGTTGAAAAGTACTCTAAAAATCAGAAGATTGGTACGTTACAAGGAAATATTGGTCTGGTGCCTCAACCTTGGCCGTATTGATGTCTCTGTTTTCATAAATTATGCCACGCGCCACGGACACAATGGCTATCCAGCACGAAAATGAAGGATGACTTCATCTTAAAAATGACAAAAACCCTTAAATGAGTTACGGATTACGGACGAAGAACATCGTTTTTCGAATTTTTTTCAAGTTGTATAGAAAATCCAGATGCTGTTTTTCGCTTTAATATATACTAGCAGAGCAGAACAGTTGGTTTCTTACAAGATGGACATTGGACAGTTTCAGGATTTGTTAATGGGAACGTGAGTCATTGAACTCAAACTGAAGTACTGTGGTTTTTTGGACAATACAATATTAAGGTAACCTTTGAGTTTGCTGAGGCGTGAAATTGTCATGAGTAAAAACAGACGATGGGCGTTCTAAGTTCCAGAAAGACAAAGGGAGGACGTGTTTCAAACAATTGAGTGCAGAATAAACTTTTGGAAACCGCAGTGAAGAAAAGGAGATCAAGATCCATGAACAAGAAAAAGTGTAGAAGAAATAAGGCCAAAAAGGAGAAAAGTGCTTCACTTCAACTGTCTCAAGTGCACTTGTCCTAACCTCTGTGCGTACAGGAAAAGAGATCCGAGTGTCCTTTTGAAAAAAAATCTTAAAACCTTCCCGGTCTTTGAAAGACGGTTTTTTTGGGTCTTCAACCCTTTAAGTCAGTTCCATTTTTGTCACAATAAAGCTTGACAACTGACAATGCAGAAAACTACACTGAAGTTAAGTTATATTTTGCTCAAAGTTCCTCTGTTACACGGGTCATGAACTGAAAGCAATGGTAATGACTTTGCCGAGCTTCTTTTTACTTAAAAGTCAGGATTATAAAAATCCTTTTCCGAAAAACGCGTTACGTAATACAACACACTGTGTTTTCTAGCGCAAAGTCCCGTTTTTATCCTTCAATCCGAATGAGATAAATCCGAATTTTTCACGGCCAAAAGACCACCCTTTTCTCTTTGATGATTTGCATTATTTTTGGCGATGTGTAAAGAACGGAAAGTCCACAAATAGAAGAGCATTGGAGGATTGGCAGGATTCGAGTATTAGTTTCGCTTGAGGAAAGCCATCCTCTTTTGTCCTTTCGATAAAGATGATTGTCTTAAGACGCTTAGGCTTAGCGAAACTCTCTTCGAAAGGCAGCAACAAAACATTACATCGTTTCGCTTTTCACGCACACATACACGCAACGCGTTTCAAGTTCACTTCGCACCACCGGTGGGCTTCAGTGATCCCATGTCACTTTTCCCATTTCGTTTAAAGTTGACACGACACTTTCACTACGATTTATGGGTAAAAGCAAAACTACACCCGGGAAATAAATACGACTTTTTTTACACAAGGAAATAAATAAATTCAGAAACATTTGCATTAAATATTTATTTTAAAAAATATCTGTTCAACTCTAGAATATAAATGCTTTAGAAACCTTGAAATAAATACTAATGTGGTAAGAGGGGTAATGTTATTCTTTACTTGGTGAAGATCCCTGGAATTTTGGTCGGAGAAATAAGACTGAAAGCAGATGGAACGAAGCACATACTCGAGCAACTCATATATCATTACTCACTGTTGCGCCGTCACTCTTGTCTTGTCTCTCTCTCCTTCACTTGATCTTAAGCAAGTGTGTGCCTTTTGGATCTTTTCTTCTCCTGGTCGAAACTCATTGTTAGTAGAGTGAGGAAAAGAGTAATATTTCATCGGAAAGTAAATACTACTTAAACCTCTTGAAGGTTATCTGCGAGAAGTCAATCAAATGTAACTCTGCCAAGTTCCTCTCTTGAATTTTCACCGAGGAAATTACTATTTGTGCCCAATCTACACCTCGGCATTTTCACATTCTATATTTTCTCCTTTGTGTGTTTTGTTGTATGGAATCATCATTCAAAAAATTCATTTGATTTACAATCTTGTCACCTCTAGCCATCCTTTTGATCATACACGGAAGGGTAACCACACGCCCATGCTGGAGACTGTACATGAACCATAAAGGACACAAAGTAAATGTTACATAAAAACTAGTCTGCATCAGTATTTAAATAGGATCAAAATTCGAAACCTTGCAGCCAGAAGCTCAGACATCCCTAACCTCACATCCCACGTCGGAAAAAGTATTTAGTATTCATTTCACAGACTGTCCGTGGAACATTTTGGTAGTGGAAATGGAAAAGTAATATGATTACAGACTTTACAGATTTCGTTTCTGTCTATTTTCATCTAAACTATGATTTATTTTTCACCTTCACACAAGATCTTTTTTCACTTGGATTATTTCTTCTTTTATCAAGTCACCTGGGTCATTCAGCAGTGAAATTGAGTTGGATTCTCGTTTTCATCATCGTCAACTTTACTATCGTTTCAATTCCTTTCAGCACTTCAGACTTGAAGAGTCCCTTTGAATTTCACGCAATTCAACTTTCCCTTAAAGTGCGTGCACTTGAATTTCTTAGAGGAGATTGTGTTGAAGATATGCCACTTTAATAAGATTCACTCTGCGAGTCCCAGCTCCCACACAAAATTTCCATACTCTGCCCATATCACTTTGTCACGGAAATGTTTTAACATTGGAAGGAAGTCGACGTTCTCAATGTATCTTTGTCTTAAGTTTTGTCCCTCGAGTAAGTCAACGAAACATCCTTCTCATTTGTGGAATTGCACCAGCGGTTTCCTCGTCACCGAAACTCGGGTTTTATTCTATTCACTTATCTGTTTTCTTCCTTCAGGGTTCAGTTGAGACGGGCCGGGATGACAGAAACCCAAAACGAAAGGATGTTTTTAAGGTAAATACTCCGCAGTACAAGAAAAAAATGAATTTATAATGAACATAAAATACATTTTGTCAAACTCTCGTGACCCCGTTATGACATTTCAGATGTTACATCTGTCTCCGTACGAGACAGTATCATCGATACCCCGATGATGGTTCCTGTCACGTGTTGGGAATCGCATCGGTCCCTCTGTGAAACAAGGTAATCATGGAACGTTTGTCACGATCCCGTCAAAGAAATTTTCGGTGACAAGCCTACATTACATACGTGATTTCCATTTTCGTCCGCGTGCAAATGTGACTCTTTGTTTCGGCTTAGGAAGAAGACACAGGAACAGAACCAACCTCTCTTGTAAGGTTGTACTGGCTTGTCTTTAGGGGCAATGCGGTTTACATATTTGCCATTTTGGTGCTGTCCTCATGGAATGACTCACAAGCAGTGCCCATAGAAGAAGGAATGACACGAACGTTCCACTTTTTGCTTGGTTTGTCCCTAGCTTTTTGTTTGTATCTGAACTTTCCCCTTTGTTTGATGCTTTCTCTTCGCAACGGTGTCTGGAGATGTGCATTCCTCGCATACTTTTTCATGTGCTGCATACGAATGGAAATGATAGGAATTTCGTGAATTCTAAATGGAAGCAACAACGACCTGCCTTAGCCCTTAGACTTTTCTTCTGCTTTAACTGTTATGCGACTATGAAACTGCTCTCAGTCCTTTTCAGTCTGGGATAAAAAGAACATTGTCGAAATGATGATGACAGTCGTTGCTCTAAGATTCTTGTCCTTTTTCAAGTCAGGTAAACTTTAACAAGATGAAATGAAAAGACAAACTTAGATGCATTGTAATACCGACGCAGTCATGTTGCGTCTTCACTCTCTATAGTACACTGACTTTAACTTGTCACATTTTGATTTATATAATAACCGTTCCGTTCTTGCGTTGCGTTGCATTGTTGTCCCTAGTTTTAAAAGTACGACAACGACAGCCACGGGCTTGCAAAAGGTCGTGCGTATGCGACACGGGGACGTTTTCTCAAACCTACGAACAGGAGAAGTCAAGAGGAAAATTATCTTAAATTTTCCAAGTCTCAGTGGCCTCCTAAATGTTGATTATTCGCAAGTCAAAAAAGTGTGTGTATGTGGAGACTTTCGTGATGCTGCCGTGCTGATGATGCACCGTGTCGAGAGGCGGAGTAGATGAAGCGACCAACGGCATTTCATTCCTTTAGTGCACAAAGTCTAAATTATTGACCACATTACATTAGTGCGAGGTCCTAGATTGTCTTTCTCATCTCCTCCCTTCCATTTCTTGAGAGATCCATGCATCCTCTCTAGGAAAATTCTTATCCAGCTGCCTTAACTTGCTCTTCTGACTATAACTGCGCTGGCTACTGAGTTTCCAGCTATGGACGAAAAGCCACGACGACAAGACCAACTTCATGAAACATACAAGGCAATTGGTGTTGTCATCACACGCGGTCGCTTTGGCCCCATTCTTGTCTCCTGTTTCACTCCTTCTTCCTGCTTATGACACTTTCACTTAGCTTTCTCCCATTATTTGACCCATTACAGAATAATGTGTGGACTTTGAGAAAAACCCACAGTTCCTTTTAAAAAATGCAGATAATGACTTCAACTTGTACCCAACCACAGATTCAACTTAGTCATACAAGAAAATGTCTTCTTCTGGACAATAACCCTTCTGGCTCCTTCAACAAAAAATGGATCTTCATTTGGTTCTGGTGGCTTGAGTGTGTGTGTTAAAGAAAATAGGTATACAATATATGAATATATCGTACGATACCGAAAAATTAAAAACCGACCAAGAAACGGGAAAAGGCAAAAACGATACGAAACCTCTGTGAGAAGGCTCAATGAGTAAAGTGGACAGAAGAACGTCAAAGGGAAAAAGTTTTCTCGATCCTTCCGTAGACAGACACACTTGAGTCAACTTGACTCACTTCCACTTCCAGTCAGTCTGGGAGGAAAGGGGAATCTTCACGTTTTCTTAGAGTTTTGCCCTGTTCAATGACGTCTATGGAACTAATCCGAAGAAATCAAGAGTTGAAGACTCTTAATCACCTTCAATCTTAAGTCTAACCTTTTCGCCTTCTTTCAATTGCCTTGATTTTCGTAGTCCCTCGACGACACTGAATTTCTTTTTTCCTTCCGTTCCGTTTCAGCTTTATTCTTTATTTATGACTTCAGCTTTTCACTACCAACCACACAACATAACAATTCACAAGCAAGCATCAAACTTTTTAGGAAATTTTAGAATTATGAAAAAATCAAAATAATAAATACGAACAGCGTGAACGTGAACCTAAAAGTCATCGCGATAGCACCGTATTGCCATAATGGCCATTGCAAATTTCTCTCATTAGATCGTGGTGAGCCATCAATTAAAACAGTAATGAAAGGCCGCGGAAGCCTAATGTGATGACAGACACGAGAAATCCGAAATGATCAGAAAGCACGAAAATTCTGGAATGCTACTATACGCAATGTGACTGTGACATGACCGAGGAAATTTCTGAGCAGGATATGACCATACATCATCCAACTTGATGTTGACTAACGTTCTAGCTCGTCCAGCCAATAAAACATTGCAGATGGGACCAAAACGCGCTCTCATATCAATAATGTCTGACAAAACCAGCTCCATTTCTCTCAAAATTCTTCATGGTCGAGAGTCAGGACTTTTGGGACATAGAGCAATAGCCTTTCAAAATTTCATGTGCCAGTGCCACTGTCTTTTTTTTTGCAACCGTTAGTCCTAGTATAAGACTATAATTTTGAAGGTGGTTTTAGCATTGAGCACTAGCTAACGTTCTGTGATTTCTGTGTTCCTGAACCGAATTGCACAGATTCAATACTATAGACCACTGCCGCTGTGCCACTTCACTTTTGGGTTGGTTGCGGACGAGGAGAAGAGTATCTTTTAGGAATTTAAAACGTACCGTGTGACATGTCACAAGAACGAGTACACGAGACGTAAATGGAATACAGACACTGTCCGCATGTGAAAATGTACCGTTCTACGTTGTGTTTTAAATACTTAAAGAGGATCTGTGCCATTACGATTGTCCAGCTTGAATTTCCTGATTTTTTGATGTTGTGGTCTTGTATACGTTTGTCGCGTGTCCCAGTGTGTGTAATTTTATTTGTCAAAAAGTCGACGTTTCCTCTCCATTCTTTTCCAGTTTCCAACACAGAGCAGTCATTTACATAATGAGCGTAATAATAATAATCCTATTTGATCGCAGTTTGTGCCAGGCGGAAAACGTTATTAGACCCCAATCACAATAGAGTTGAAGCTTTAAAATATCAAAATGTTGTTATAGGTTCTAAAAGGGTATTCGTGAATGTCAAGTACAAAAGACTTTTTCTTGATTTAATCCTAGGGCTTAATAAAGTTTCAAAAACTCTGGCCGTTTCTTACTCTAAAAATGTGAACGGAGGACTTAAAAGGTCAGAAACCTCGGAGGCAGTAAATTTACGGAGTTCTTTTTGTGTGAAGTCCCGAAGGGCATGTCTTCAGAGGAATTACTTTTGATTCGTTGAGACACTTGGTTATCCTTTGGGATTCAGTGTCATTAGGACGCTTACATGTCTCACACGTTTCTTTGTTTGCCAACAAGAGATCTTCACACTAGTTTATGACAAGACTCCCCGTGGTGTTGCCCCGCAACTCACCTTATACCAGATTTTTTTGGTTTTTTGCTCTTTCTCGACTATAGTAGAACACAAAGTGTAAGAAGAAGAATGTTGTCTTCTCGCAACTTTCACCCTTCTTCTCCTGAGTATCTCCATTTCTATTGTGTGTCAGCTGAGAATGACAAAAAGCAGCACGGAAGAACTTAAAAAAAGCAAAAAATCACTATAATTTCCTTCCGTTCCTACAACTTTTGTCCTCAATAATACGCTCGAGACGTTGCTGCATTCGTCCATCACATGTTCATATCATATCTCGTCACCTGCTGTCTGTAGGACACGTGGACAAGCCATTGTTACGTGCACGTGCCAGTACCCGAGTCATTTAATTGGATTTCACCCTTTGTGGTCACAATGCCATGAAATGTTTTCATTAGCAATGAAATGGAAGAACAATAGTGCAAAACTCGAATGCGAGAATAATAAATTAGAGACAATTCTTGTCTTCAATTTTCCGAGGTTTCCTATTCCTACCCGTAGTTTCTTTCGGGACGGTTTTTCCTCTCATTTTTGGGATGGTTCCAAACTACTCTATGCTCATAGTTTAAACCTGTCAACATTGACCTTAATGGCCACGCCTTCTGTGTCCGGATATGAAAAATCGCCTTGAAAATTCGGGAAATACGTGGCATGCAATATTCAAAATTCAAGTACTACTCAGTAAGTTACTCGTTACATACGAAAACTTTGATGATACTTGAAGGATAAGAGATTTTGAAAAAGTAAACACTGAAACTTTTGTAAGTTTCATTATAATAAGGCAAACATGTTATATAACTACAACTATACAACTATAATATTTTGTCCTGATTGTGTTTAAGGAGTAGAATTAAATTGACTAGCTTGGCTAGTTTTATGTTTTCGTAGGATGAAACGAAGTTTTGCAAATGTAGAGCAGTTTGTCGTGCGTGAGTGTACTCAAAGTGATGGACAGCACAAGTTGCACAAGTGCTTTATGTACCGTTAAGTGCTACACATTCGCAAAAAAGTCTCAAAATGAACTATAGTGTACATAAAATGTAGTAAGAATGTGACTGGGACATTCCTCCGAGTATTTCCAGCAAAAGAGAGAGACTAAAGGGGTTCTTACGTCACTAACTCGATTGACTTGACAGTTCTAGTCGCTGGAAAAGACATGATAAAAACTTTTTACGCATACGAACGGATATCTTTGCAAAGAAAAGTGTCGCTGGGCTGAGTTTGAACCGGTCCAACGCATTGAAAGCAAAGAATAAAAAGGCTATTGCTCTTTACATGCGACTTGAGTTAAAGAATAAACTGCCAAAAAAGGCCCGACAAAGTCACTAAGAAAGTTCCTGTGTCTCCTGTCCCTGTCTTGATGCTACATTGAAATACGCAAAATCCTCAACAAAAAAATCTGATGTGACTTGACTGGAGACTTTGCTACGAGCGACGACTCTCCAGATTCCATCTGCATTCCAGAATGAGAACATCTCTTGTGGAATTTTTTTGACAAAATTTACGTCAGTTAACAAAAAATATCTTCACTAAAACCAAAATGGCGTTTGCTATTGAGAGAAATGCCCAAAGTCCACAGAACCACAGACCTCCAGACAAAATAACTGTACAAGAACCAGAAGTTTGTGATAGTAGTAGTCGTACGAAAGAATCTTGACTCCAAGTCTGAGCACGATTCAGACAAGCAGTGTAAAAAAAACCAAACGAGTTTGATGATAGTTGCTGGATTTTTCTTATTTCCTCTTTCATTGACTCCAATTTGGGTTGAGTCCATGTAATCTAATAAATTCCTTAAATAGTCTTCTCCACACAGAGTCACATTCTTTGGGTTTCATTTTTAATGTGATTCGAATCCAATGTTCTCAATCGCAAATACTAATCTAACCTTTGGCATTCTTTGGAAACAAGAGAAACTCGTGTAAAATTCTAAAGATTTGTCTCTCTTTCTTATCCGAACACCAGTAGACACGTAACGTAACACTACAAAGTTACGTACAAAATGCATTTTTAAAAATTCAATTCCGTTAACCTCCACTCTTTTCACGGAAAGGTCACAAAATAGAAATAAAAAAGAGAAAGTGCGCATCTTCAATAAAATTCGCGACTATAAAGTTTGCAAAAAAAGAAAAGTATCAAATACAGATCGTAAATCTTGTTATGCTAAACTACATTTTGGTTGCATGTGAGGAGCAATAGATTGCAAAATGACAAGTTGCTTCGCTTTGTTCCAGCTTAGAGCATTTTGAAAGCCAAAAGGCATCTTTTCCGTCGACCTATATCAAGTTGACAGCACGCGTGGCCTAGTCTCCTTGTTGCCCTCGGAGTTGCTTCTTCTTGTTTTATTGGAAGGCTGGAAGACGTTTTCCAGAGTCTACGATTGCAAGTGAAAGTGAGACAGAGAGAAATGCCTAGAGTCAAACGAAATTAGAATCCTGTATCGAATCTCAATAACGTTTTAGCAGCATGGTCAACTTGGAGCATCTCGTATGTGTACCTCGTGCGAAAAGAGAACGGAGTAGATCGGACCTTCGTCCTCTTTTCAAGTCCACTCATGTGTAATGTTTAATACAACAGAGCCAAACGGATCCTGCGTGTTTAACACAAGGAAAACCTTAACGGCTAGCATTAGCACGACGGGAATTCCCACATTATATTCCCTTCCGAAAAAACTCCCGTTGCGCAAAAACACCGAGGTAAAGGCGTAGAGAGAGCAAAAGTCTTAGCTTTCCACTTACGCTACCCTCATCCTTTAATTTACTTCGCACCATATTACCATTCTAATTCCAATTACGAATAAGTACCCTGGAGAAATCCCGGAGTCAAAAACCACTAAACTAGTGTGCAACACGCACAAACCAACGTGCCGCGTGTATCCCTTTCCCCCTTTTTTTCCAAGAAACTAAAATGAACCCTATACGTTGCCTTACGTTGCTCTGTTGCGAACTTGTGAACATACAACGTTTTTCTGAGAATTTGTTCAGTTTCTCCTTCAAAATTTAAAAAACGTGAGCGGAAAGTTGAAAGTGAAAGCAAAAGGAAGGGAACAACGTTTAAGATCCCGCTGCGTTAAGAAATAAAAGAGAAGGAAATATGTTTTATGAACAAAAGAAACTGTGGACTGTGGACAACAACTTTTTCTTCTGGACTTGCTTTTCCTATTTTGCTTACGTTTGCAAATAGTTGCTAACTACTACAGCCCTACAGCCATTTCCCGTTTATTGAATTAAATTACGGTCATAACTTAGAGGAAGATTGATGAAAAGCCTTGAAAAGAATGTGTAAGGTGCATTGTAGCCATTCCATAGAAGGTGAACGGACTTAGGTCTGAGATCAGCTTTCTTGGTTCTTTGCCCAATTAAGGGATCTGACTTGAGGACGAACGTTGTCAGACGCATAAAGTACCTTCAGAGCAGCCGTTTGCACTAAAGAGGATTTGGTCATTTGCTCAATTACAAGAGTAAGGTTCCTAAACTCTAATGGACCGAAGGGATTTTTTTGACTTTTTGTGCTGCTCTCGTCTATATTATCTCATTGAATCCAACTGTGCAAAAAATGGGAATTTATACTGTTGCAAATCTGTCCATTGCGAAACTTACCTTTACACGTTTCTCTTTAGTTGGAAGAAGGACCAAAAACGATGCCAAAAGAACTTCACTGATGAATTTTTAAGGAGCGATTCTTTTTGAAATTGCAAAACTGCAAAGTGTTTTAGTTTTTGATGTAGCGTAGTAATATTAGGTTATATAATGCACGTACGTAAATGGAAAAGTGAACTAAAGCGTATGAAGTCTGGTTCGTGTTTTGTTTCCTACTGAAAGCAAATGCTTTTGAGAAAGTAGTTTTTTGGTCCACACAATCTATTTTGATTCAAGAAGCGTGCACATTTCACGTCCCGTATGAAGATGGATGTGCTCAATCATAAATAGGTTCGGGTGCAATTCGTAATCCACGAGAGTTTCAACTGGTTCCAATGTGAAATGTTCTCCAGGAAAAAGGAAGACCGAGAGCCTTTTTGTCTTTCACCTTATCTCCCACTTCACACTTTACGCTTGTACGTCTCTCTCGTCTCTTTCCTTCCTTTCATGCAAATTCAAAATCGGAAATGCAAATGCCACTACGGACTGGAAGCGGAGACGAAACAAAGATCTTTTTCGCACCCACGCGTAAATATGCAAAATGCAAAACAAACGAGTCGTCTCTCCAAGCAGTGAATTTAGAATATCCAACTGTCAAAATTCGGAAGTAATGTCCAATCTAAATTTTTTCTTTCTGTGCAGTTGTCGACAATGTCGTCGTCGTTGAAAGTAGATTCGCAGAAACGTTTGTCACTTTGGCACTACAAACTTTTGAGTTGCTCAAACACTGTTGAAAAATGACACACTTTGTCGTCCCGTCCGAGTCCTTTTTGTTTCAACACAAGTTGTATGTATTTCTATACAAGCTCCATCAACTAACATGAGAGATTCGAAGCATTTGCCGTTTCACTACCTCGTCCTGTCTCATTTTACCCGGGCGTTCTTCACAAACTCACAACATTAAAGTACAAACACCCGCTTTTGTTCTGTTACTCGCTTACTTTCACTCGACACAGTTCAACCAAGCGGAATTAATAGGAACACACATTATTACTATGCACTTGTCACCCGAGTTTGTCGGTGACACGCCCCAGTCTCATCCCGCCTCTGACGAATGTCTCTTTCTCTCTCAATTGAGTTCCACATACGTTCACTTTGTAGCAAGGAAGAACAAGCTCAAATCCACACGCCTTTGTTTGTAGTACCACATAGCCCAAAATGTGACCTCGTACCAAGTCCTCCTGGTCCTCTCACCGTTTGTGTTTGTACACACAAACGAGCAGACCTTTCTTTGCTCCCCACACAAAATAAATGTCTGTCTCCTCCAATGTGTGACTTTACTTAATTTAAAGGATAATTCAAGTCTGGCTCATTGTCCTTGTTAAATGTCACTTTTTCTACCTTGGGAATTCAACTGTTCGTGACAGATTAGTCTCGTCTTTCTTCATCCAAGTCTTAATAAACGCTCCCAGATTCCGTACTTTGCTTCCGCTTTATTTCACTTAAGTACATAAATCTAAATTTTCAGAACAGTCACAAATATAGTAAGGTTGTATCATAATTCAGTGCTTCACAGTCTCAGTAGTTTATACAGGTGTGTGAAGAAAGCAATTAATTTATGCTGAAATGCAATAGAATGCAATTCGTAATGTAGAATATCTTCTTGCGTCGTTTTTAAAGCACTAAAAAGTGGAACAAGTGGTAGCAAATAAAATGTTTATGTTTATATAAGACGCCCGAAAATTCAATGAAATGTTGGAAAGAAAGCAACAATAACGCACCGAAAACTTTGACGATGAGATGCTTACAAGACAAGGAAGAACGGACGCGAAGAAGTAATTAGCACCCGAAGGCAGTTGAGGGTAATTTGCACCAGATTTTTATGATGAACCTCCACCGCCACGTAAAATTGGGAAATTAACTGTGAACAGCTTTTTTGCTTTCCTTTTTTTGTATGTTACTAGTTGGAATTTTTGAGCAGCTCAAAAAACGTCAAGTCAAACTTTTTCTTTGTATGCACTGTGTGTCAAACAAGACGAAGCTTCTGCTTTTTTGTTCCGAGAGCGAGGAGCATCGGGAATTGTGAAACGGTAGACGAACCAGAGCGGACTAAAAGTGTAGGGACTCTGGAACCATGGCAGGGTACGGAAGGGAAAAGAAAACGGGAATATGCCACCCGGTCTGGGGCATTTCGTTTCTGTAGACTGTTCCCGTATAGGATTCCTAGGCATTAATCCGAACCGGGTAGAAACGGGGTTCTCTTTTCGTACCAGTGCGTATTCATGAGTTCATGAGTACTATTCTCACTCAAGCTTTCTTATCCATTTTAAGATACGTGCATATATACACACAGATCGAATATATATGCAATGCAAACGTATTCTTCCTTCCTTCCTGATTAATGCAAGAGATGCTTTTCTTGACCTAAACTAAACGATTTTAATTATACCAACCTTAAACAACATCAATACATGTGAAAATTAAGGGATACCTACTGTTAAGATAAGTGATTCAAAAGTTGACAGTGTATAAAAATGACAAAAATTGAGCAGCGCTAGCAATCATTCATAAATTTTGTATGGAAAAGTGCAAAGCCCGTTGTTTTCCAAACTTATTGAGGGTAAATGGAAAGAATATGCACGGAAGAATAATAATAATAAGACTTTGTCTTTATTTCCTGGTTTCGGGTCGTATCAACATAGAATTTGGTTGAAAAGGTGGTCGTATGTACTTGAAGCACGTCTTGATTGTTAAGGTCTTTCATGGATATTTCCCCACAAGGCAGCATGAAAGGCAGAAGGCATGGCTCAATAAGACAAGGCACAGTCCACTGAAGGTCTGGAAAACTAGGTTCCAGTTCTTCCAGACGGTTCCTGTATCACTATTGCATTTCCTCAACTGGAAAACTGCGAGAAATCTCCTTCTGTACATGCAAAGGCGAAGGAATGTTGAGACTGTACATGGCCCACTTTGCCCTTTTGGTCCAAGGACCCCGAAAAAATTCAACTGCATTCGTTCTCCTTCTCCAACTTTACTAGAAGTACCATTACTTGAGCAAAACTCTTTCGACCCTGTCCTGTGCATTCCCACTTTTCCAACTATAGCCAATTCTTCAGTTGCATTTAAGGGTATATTGCTATTGCATTTATTTTAATACACAATGCAAACAGCTGCACCATACTGCATACTGCATCATTCGTCTAGATGTGATCTTTGTATTAATAATACGATATAGGGAGTTTCCTAAGTGGAAGTGGAATGAAGTTTGAGTTTGGCAAAGGAAAAGCTGAGTTTGAGAATTTGCACAGAGGAGAGAGGAAAAAAAAGAAAATTCAGAAGACTTCTTGAGCAATTGGGATGTCCGTGCATGGAGAAAGCTAGAAAATAGAGGCGAGAATGAAGAATGAATTGGAAAGGACGAAAAGCATCAAGAATTCCCGCACTAGTCCATAAATCTTCCTCACTGTTTGCTCCCATAAAAGACCCGAGTTGATTATAGCCAGATTTCCGACTGGTGCGGAAAGCTTATGTGACACACACAAACGGAGCTGTGAGTAGGAGCGCAGCATTACCTTTTATTCATCCGGGACGCCTGGAGTCCATAGAAAGGAGAAGGGAGATGAGGTGAAATGGAAGATTGGCCGTGATAATGATGCCCTCATGGTCTACTTGGCAAGGAATGTGACAATAAGCTTGACTCTCTGTTTATTCGGCATTTGGGAAAGGATGCTTTCATCTTTCCGTCCTTTCCCACTACGTTTAACAGCATCTTCAACAACATGACGATGACGTGTCAATAGAAAGCAAAGGCGGATGGAGACGACTACTAGACCAGACGACTCCACAGACGCGCACCCTGATTCTCTCAAGCCGGTTAATTGTCATGGGTTCCCTACAGAATGTGTGGTCATGCAATAATAATTATGCGACTTGTTCTTACGACGCCGACGACGACCGCGACGAGGACGACTCTCCGTTTGCAAAATCTATGCAAATTGCCTCCTCTCAAGTTTGAAAGCTCAAATACTATTTTCCGTATATAAATTCAATGTAGTGCAGTCGTCCTCATTGGGAAATACTACTTGAGGAGATTTCTGGTTTTGTACTTTGTCATTGCAGCATTTGGGAGGCTCCTCACGCCGCGGCCGCTTGCGAAGAAGACCCAGAAAGCCAATTATCATTATTACACAGGACCAAAAAGGGGGAAAACCAAGGGACTTCAATGTTATTAGTAATGAAAGAGACTAACTACAAAATGAAAGGGTTTGCTTTTTGGTTCTTTGTGCACATTTCTTTCAGGTGAGGTCACCAGGCACGAGGTCTATTGAGCTTAAACTGTACCTACACAAAAGCTAATTCTTGCAGGTCTCATTGTAAATTGTAATGGGCACCAACACACACTACCAACTATACAAAACTAACCGCACATCAAGTTGAGCAAGATCGTTTAGCTGGTTAAAGTGCCTGCCCGACATTATTTCCTCGGTGTAATCCACGACTCCGTTTGTTTTGCTTTAGGCTTTTCTAATGTCCCCACAATTCCAATTACTGCTAAGGGAATTACATTTGCGCCACACTACTGGACAAACTTTTAAAATCCATGTTGTTGCTTCATCCTTTTGTTTGTATTGCCAACTTTACGTGCCCTCGTTCTTTGAAACAATGAGATACCACGCCACGATGCCGATGCCAGGTTCATGTATAATTACGAGTGCGCTCAATTTACGTACTTCCAAACGTTCCAACTGAAATTAATGAGATGAGCCGGTGTAAAGTGAGAGTAAGACTGTAGTATCAATACTGAATTGACATTGCAATAGCACAAAGCCAACTTTCTTGGGGTATTGCGAGATTTGCGAGATACTGAATCCTTCATATTTTCGATTACGGAATAAAGACAAGATGTTGGTGGAAAGTGGAATGGAAACAATATCTTAATTTTGCAGAAACCATAACACAGAAAGCTAAGATCTAAAACGATTTGGATAAACAAATTATAAATGACAGCATTTCGTTGGATTTTCACAGATGCGAAAAAGGATGTTAGTGTACCATCTGCCTGTTCGGGGCATATGAATGGAAAGGCTGTGTGTTGTGTGTTGTATCGGATGCGACGCCACACGCCACTTAAATGTAGTTCGAGAATCAAATTATGCGAGAATTAGATTAAAGAGAAACGTCCTGCTTAAACGAGGTGCATCAGAGTTCCACTTAAACTAATTTGTCGTCAAGCGCTGTCCTTGTCAGTCTGTCAACGGGTTTGTAACTTTGGAAAGGATATTTCTCTTAGATGAAACGACTTTCGGAATCCAGAATTTGATCTAACACAAGTTGATTTTTGTGAGATAATTGCATTTATAGTTTTCATAACTACGAGAGCTCATTATTTCTGTACACGTTACATGTAGAGGCCGAGGCGCTCATTTAGCATACAATCTCAGTCAGATAGAAAATCATAATTTGTATTATATGTATTAAACATGGTAATTCTGGTCGAGGAGTGATAAAAGTTGATTGGATGGATGACTATGGGGCCGATTTTGTTCGGCGGTTTCTCCTGTACTTCCGAATGTTCCGAAGAAACTTAACAGTCCCTTTGGCATATAAATAGTTAAGACCGGATGCAAAAGTTGTGGCTGCTGTGGACACCCTGGAAGCATAAAAGAATGGAAAATTCTTAGTCGACAACTTGTGAAATATAGTGAAATTGATTATACATGCTGTCATGTGGATTATTGTGTAGCTCGTAGCTGCCGTGTAGCATGTTGGCTTAAGTATATTACTCACCACAAAACTTGAAGAAATGAGCTCATTTCGTATGGCACTATGGTAGACACAAGTGTGGATGCAATCAGACCAAGTTGCATACCCGTGTTGACTTTGCTGACGAAGGTAGGCTTGATGTGAGCAGTGGGCATAGTCACGTCCCAGTACCTCGACCATGTTCTCTGCAAAATCAACCAGACATAACAGAGTAATCACAGCCGAGAGTCAATATCGAAAGCGTAAATCATCAAATTCCCCCATCATGTCTGAGAAGAAAATGAAAAATTGACTCACAGGTGGTTCCAATGAGCGGTAGCGGATGTAGAAACCGGAAGCTATAAGTATCGCATCCCTAGCTATGATCAAACCAGTGAGAGGAACTGCCAAGGAACAAACATCAAATTCAACAGTCATAGTCATGTCTTTCTCTCAGAAGAGAATCCGTTATAAACACAAACCCGCTATTACCTGGAATCAATCCGATGTATGTGAGCGAGATGAAAAGACTTCCCACCAATATTTTATCAGCCAATGGATCCAAATAAGTGCCCATGTAGGAAGACTGACCAGGAACAACTCGTGCAATCCATCCATCGATCTGTTGTACAAAAGGATACCACTTAGAAGTCATTTTAAAATTTTATTAGCACAGGAGTGGCCAATTTTACCAAGTCAGTAACGCCTGCAATAATAAAGACACCAGTCGCTGGACCAAGCTGATTATTTAACACCAAATAAGTTAAAACCGGAGCCGCTCCTATTCTAAAACCACATAGTGCGTTCGGAATAGTCCACACGTTTTCTTTCTGAAAGTAGAGAAAAGTAATTTCACACCTTCCATCAAAAATCAACACCTTCAATCTACACTACACAGATTAGAAAAGTTTACCGAACTTGTTTTATGGAGTCGTCTAGGCTCACAACAGCGACATATCTGCGTAGTCTTTCCCGACCTCTCTTAATTGGCTCAACAATGGTCCTTTTCGTCTTGGTTAACTGGTAATTTATTATGTACAATAAATAATACTATTATTGTTGAATTTGGTTAAGTTTACGTGAAATAAAACTTACGAATCTGAATCTGCTATACAAAAATCTTCCAGTTCCAGACATTACTTGCGAATTAATAACATTTAACTGATTTAACAGCTGACACCACGTTGTTTTTCGTACCGTTTCGTACCTACGTAATTTTATGTGTGGAACTGTGGAAGAGTGGAAGATCAAGGCCGGTTCGGAAGGGAGAATGGGACTACGGGAAATGGGACTAATGCAGCGCTTGCTAGTGTAACCATTGAGGAACTACGTTGCCATAAGGTTTACATAGTGACTCAGATTTTATTTAAGTTCAAAAAGTGTTAAACCCAACTCAAAGTTGTCAGTCGCAAAATGGCGGAAGGAAGTCTCAGTCACAGTCTCAGTTTCACTTTTCCTTTGTAACAATTAAAGTCTTTTCATCATCAGTAAGGACAAGGACAAGGAGTGGATTTGTTTCTCAGGATCACATTGAACACATTGAACACATTCGGTAAGTAAAAATAGTACAGAATTATTCCCGACCTCTATTTTGAAAGGTTATTGTTATTAATGTCAACGAGGTGGCAAATTACATTGGCAATTTAACTACTTTTAGTTTAACTACGTAATTAGCTATTAGCAAATAGCAGTTAGTAGTCTGGACGACGTGGTTCAGTTACACCCACAGCTACCTGAGGATTAAAGGGTCAGGAAAAATACTTTGATGATAGTCGAGTTAAGCGAAATCACTATTATTTCCAATCAGGAGACCCTCTTCTGACCTCCATGTGACCCATGAATTTTTGTCAAAGTGAACTTTTTAGTCATGAGGTCAGGTCAAAGTTGAATCGATTTGTAAAAACTCAGCGAGTCCCAGCTAGAAGCAGACGGGAATTTGACCGTGCCAAAGGTAGCCCACCTTTCCCCTTTTTCAGTTTCTGACCCATTTAACTCCATGCTTTCCAATTTCCAACCAAGCTCTTCCTCCCCCTGTTCCTAGCCATTCGGCCATTTCGTTTCTTATTTATGAGGCCTGCTTATGCGGTTGCATTTTCGCCTGTTTCAAACTTTGTAACTACAAACGTATCATTATTTTCAAGGTCGCCGTTTCTCCAATAACTTTAACAGTAGAAGTAGAATTTAAATAAATAAATATAGTTTCAAGATTTAAAAAAAATGGAGTTTCATAAAGATTAACAATTTGAACGTTTTTGAAAATGTAGTTGTAGTTAGTAGTTAGCAAAGTCGAGCAATTTGCCACCTCTGATATCATATAATGTCAATGTTTGGATGACGCATCCAAAAGTGACGAAAAATAACCAATGATGAGTGGGTAGTTGACAGGGGTAGGACAAAAAAAGGACGTCATTGGTTAAAGCCCCCTAATTAGATTCATCATTATTGTACTTCTAGTCGTCCAATGGTGCTACACTAATAACCTTTTCTTTCGTAATTTTAAGTTAATTAGTTTCCGTTATCAAGTGTGTTCATTCAAATGTTCACGGTGACAGTGACCATGATTGACGAATTGACTTGTTAAGTTCGCTATAGTCCCTATAGTGCTCGCTCATTGAAAAGCTCAATTCATTATATTTAAAGGGTTTTTTTATAAATTTTCAGGAGCAAGCATCAAAATGACGCAGTTGACGCAAGACGAGATTGTGAGCAGTACGAAGACAGTCATTTCTGGTTTGGAGTCACTAAAGATCGAACATCATGCAGGATTACAAGCGTTGGAGTCTGGACACAAATCTGTTAGTGACTCGACAGAGACAGATGGTCAAATGTTGGGAGAGAAATCAGAAATTCTTCACAAGTCCTTGGATATGATTGAGATTGGAATTGAAGAGGCCAAAGTCATGGTAGCATTTGCGAGTCATATGCAAATTACGGAAGCTGAAAAGCAAAAACTGAGGACCCAAGTGAAAAGGTTGTGTCAAGAGAATGCTTGGTTACGGGATGAATTGGCCACTACCCAGCAACGTTTGCAGGCCAGTGAACAGCTTGTTGCGCAATTGGAAGAAGATAAAAAGCAGTTGGAGTTCTTCAATTCGATAAAGAAGTACGATCAAGAACAAAATGATGAAAGCACTATGGAGACTTCTTCGCGTTCCGTTTCCAAACCTGAATGTGACAATGACCCTGTGCTAGATTTATTTCCGGACGATGATAATGAAGAAAGGGCCATGTCTCCAACTCCACCAAGCCAGTTTGTACAGCAAGCTAGTGCTGGCTACGAAATTCCTGCTCGACTTCGTACCCTGCATAATCTTGTGATTCAGTATGCGTCTCAGGGTCGCTATGAAGTTGCAGTACCCTTATGTAAACAGGCCCTGGAGGATTTGGAACGTACTTCCGGTAGGGATCATCCTGATGTTGCTACCATGCTCAATATATTGGCTCTTGTTTACAGGTAAAGTATATTAGTTTCTTTTCTTTGATCATTTGGAAGGACATCATGATTACAATAGCACAGTTTAATCTTGTATGTTTATTATACCGTAGGGATCAGAATAAATATAAGGAAGCTGCGAAATTGTTAAACGATGCCCTTGCTATTCGTGAAAAGACTCTTGGTGAAAACCATCCTGCGGTAAGCATTGAGGAATTGGCATTATAACTGTATCTGAGATCAGATAATACAATCTATAAAAAATGTTATATAATTATAAATTTGATTATTTAATTTTTAGGTTGCTGCGACACTCAATAATTTGGCTGTGCTGTACGGTAAACGGGGAAAGTACAAAGATGCGGAACCTCTTTGTAAACGAGCTCTAGAAATTCGCGAGAAGGTTCTCGGAAAGGATCATCCAGATGTGGCAAAACAATTGAACAACTTGGCCCTTCTTTGCCAAAATCAGGTCAGTGTTAGAAAATTTTGCCCGCAAATTCAAACGTTCGCATTGAAAAGTTTGCCTAATTTTTGCATTTGTTTTTTGTATTCCCAGAGCAAGTATGAAGAAGTTGAACGATACTACAGACGAGCACTTGAAATTTATGAGTCCAAACTTGGTCCTGATGATCCAAATGTAGCAAAAACCAAAAATAACTTAGCATCTTGCTTTCTAAAACAAGGAAAATATAAGGAAGCAGAAATTCTGTACAAACAAGTGCTTACTCGAGCTCATGAGAGAGAATACGGCGCGATTGATGGTCAGTTCACTAATTAACGATTTGTTTAATTTCATGAGCTTATTAACTTTTGCCATTACTAATATTACTGTTTACAATATTTTGTAGGAGACAATAAACCAATTTGGCAAGTAGCAGAAGAGCGTGAAGAAAACAAATCCAAACAAAAGGATCCTTTGGATTACGGTGGCTGGCACAAAGCTGCGAAAGTTGATTCTCCTACAGTTACCACTACCCTTAAAAATCTTGGATTTTTGTACCGGCGACAAGGAAAATATGAAGCTGCGGAGACCGTAGAGGAATGCGCCTTGCGTTCTAGAAAAGAGGTATTAACATTCATTCTGTTTCTCTGGTGTACGTTATTAATTTGTTTCTGTGGATTAATAATAACTGAATAATTTATTTAGGCTATGGACGTCATAAAACAAGCAAAGATGGCTCAGATTCTGGGACCGGAAGGAGGTGGAATGCTTACCCCACAAGAAAAGCGGAGAAGTTTGCCGGCTCAAACTTCTCGTGATCGGAGTCGACGAGGTTCCCGGGAGTCCCTTGATTCCGTGCAATATGATGCAGGCGAAGAGGTCAGTTGAATTTTCTTGGTCTTGTCTTCCTCTGTTTGCGTGTCATCATCAAATTGCCATTTCCTACCGTTTCGTCTTTATGAATGCAATAATGGACATGTTGGATATTGACGTATTGTTGTTGCCGTATTGTGCTGTAGCTATGCAATGTAGCGAAATAAATCATTTTTTCATGGTGAATGGTATTAAACAGGAAATACTAGGACTTTTAGAAATCGTATTTATATAGCTGTCATTTTAGTCAATGTCAATATGGCATCTGTTGTGTTTCGTCATGGGGCTTTTATCCCAAAATTACCACTTCCTCGTCATTTTGATTCCATTCCATCCCTGTTCACTGTTTTGTACTTCGTTTAAATGTTGAGAGTGAAAGGTAATTCAATTCAAGCTTTTAAAACAAAAATGGGGCAACTGTATTTGATAACTAGCAAACCACCCGTCACCCGAGCGCGTGAATGTTCGAACCGTCAAT
>JABASF010000093.1:0-70750 GCA_019776145.1 Harlomillsia oculata | reverse complement strand
CTATCTGTTTCGATCCGTTTGTTTTGAATTCTTCATTCTAGCCAGTTGTTGACTTATTTTAAACTCAGTTGAATGTTACAGACAGTCTGATTTTACTTGACCGACGAAAGAGTAATGATTTTTCTCTAACTAATTTTTCTTTGTATGATGCTTTTCACTCAAGTCCAGTTCAGCGGACGTTTGTTTTTTCCTTGTAATGCACGATTTTTCCAGAATATTGAGGAAACATGTATATTAATTATACACATTGTACGTAATTTTTTGGACCTTTTAATGAAGCTGATGTTTTGAAGGTTGTAGCATTTTAACTATTTATGTGATATAATAAAGCGTGAACATTTCCACTTTTTGCTACCCTCATTTCTAGTCTTGTTGAGCCCAATGTTTTCTTTATCTTACAAATTTCATGCCTAGCATTAATAGTCCCTTTAAGGAGTCTTTAGATTTCAGTACGCATAATCATAATAGAAACACTATAATGATAGGTTTTAAATAACTTTTATTTTAGTAAACTTTTAAAAGTAGCACAAAAAAGCACACATTGCATCAGCATCATTATTCCGTAAATAATAGCATTCCAGCCTTGTTACATAACAGTCGGCAAAACTTAAAGTTGAAAATATGTTCTCTGCGTAGATAGCAACTAAAGACAAACTTGTAAAACACTAGTAAAACGTCAATCTATCCATAGTTCAAAAAGTCGTCCTGTATGACATATAGAAGCCCTCATTGTCATTTTAGTGTAGTAAGTTGTTGATACAAAATCTGCAGCAGTGAGACATGGAGAATGAGATTGGAAGAACGTACTGACGGCATTATTTAAATATTCTAAGAAAACATGCAGAAATCTCATGTAGTGCACCCGCGTATAAAAACCATAAATCCGCGACTTTAGTAATCCCATTCTTTATCTACAGTAAGTACATATTAAACGAATTTTCATGTACATGTAATTTTTATAAACAAATACAATCGCTACTGACAATTTTTCTTCAGAATTTCAACAAAATCACAAATTATGATTTCATAAGATAAAGCATTATAAAATTAGCATCCGATATTATGGAAGGTTGTTTTAAAATGATGATAAATAGTTATTTCTCTTTCTTGGTTTGAGGTTTTGTTTGTGGAGTATCTCCCTTTCCTTCCTTGTCTTTTTCATCTTCTGGGTGATCTTCGTATCTAGAATTCACAAAGTTGGATTATTCCTTATATCAGCATGAAGCTTATTTACGACATAATTGAATACTTACTGAAACATGGCTTTCAAATCTCCTTTCAGTAAAGCCAAAAGTAAAGGTGCGCCGATGCATGCAGGAACCAAGTATAGCAATGCTGGTTGAGCGTGTCTGTAAACGTGCATTACGAATATTGTAGTTAGGAGACCCGCAATGTAAGCCAAGAAGGAAATGTTGAAATAGGTCTTGGAGTTCCGATTCAAGCTGTAAAAGTCAAATTAGTGGGGTTAATGATATATCAGTATAGTATAGTAGAGTACATAACACAAAATCAAAGTAACATTGATTAGATAGAACGGCTTACTGAACATCAAACCGCAGCAGTAACGCTATGAATATCCCAGGTAGAACAATATCACCCAATCCCAACATTGCAAAATTATCTGCTGACAAGCCTTTTTCCAATAAATCTTGAGGGAAGACCACTGAAAGCAATAATTCGTATTCATATTAATACTAGCAGTACACGACAGATATTATTATAAATACAGTAAGAGAATCAGAACTTCTTAGAGGACAAAATTGGTATAAACACTGCTCATTATAATCACTCAAAACACTCATCATACATGCTTATATAATCAAAGTGAGTAAAAGTATAGGATTTCTTACGTTTAATCGGAGCTTCAAATGATTTCGCCACCGTAACCATTACGTTCGTTCCAAAAACCCAAAATATGTCGTAGAAGAATAGTCCACCAAGAAGTATACAACCCGTGACCACATTATTTAGGTGTAGAAGTTCAACTCCGTTAATCGCAAACGCCATACCGAAAAGATTGTTTGCCAACCAATGCTACGAAAAAAAATGTAATAATTACTACAATATATAGTGTCAGAAAATGTCAAAATACAAGTACTTGATGAAAACTCACCTTCTTCATGATGTACCAGATTCCTATTACAGTAGAGATTGCAACACATACGAGATCGTAAGAAGTGAACTGATAGTCCATAAGGCTATGTTGAGTCTCCCCTTCTTGTTGCGAGAAAGTGAAATGATATTTTATATTTGGAATGCCGGCAGGGACCAATTTGCTTATCACAGGGCTGTAAAATCAAAAATAAAGATACAATTATAATTGCATGAATCAATTATAAATAAAACTGAACAGTTTCACATTGAAACTGAACATTCTGAGAAATGAACACCTCATACAGTTAAATAGACTGACAAACTAGAACTACACATTTAAACAAATTATTACCTTAGCAAGTGCGAGAGGGCCAGAATACCAAGGAAGAAGAAGTACACAGTTAGTAACAGGTTGATGTATTCCTTAGAGAAAACCTGTGTAATACATAAATACAAATTACATTTAATTATCATGCCGGCATTGTAATTTGTCAAAACCCGAAAAGAACTTTGTCAAAATTCCAAACCATCACATATTACAAATATTTACACTTGACGCAAACCAGACGGCAAGAACAACAACAGGATATTTAATTTCCTTTGGAGATTCTGGCTAATGTAACATCTGAAGAAGGGACTCGATAGGTAAACTTTTAAGTCTACTAATAACAAGGAAATAAAAAAACAGGCTGACTGTACTATATATAGAATCACTCTGACTTTCTTGGTTCTAATTTGATCAACTTCCTAGACAGTGATTGTCTGACGTTGTGAACATAATATGCTCTCAACATTAATCGTGATCATACGACTTTTTGAAACGTCGTCTCCAGCAAACTACTTTCAAAGTCTGGCAACCTAGTTATAATTTCACTATGACAAATAGTTTTTAAACATATTCCTTACTTTTGAAATTCTAAACAGTGATTAGTGACTATGAAAATTGACTACCTATACAACCTTACAGTATGCATCCTGATTCATTGCCGTCACACCTTGTCCGCAAAATACGAACATATGCAAGGAAATGAACAACAAGTCAAAGTCGCTCAAAAATTGCTTATAAATCTCAAAATTCACAAAATCGCTGTAATATATAATATAAATACCTGAAAGAATATATAGAGTCCAAACAAAGCACAACTTGCAATAACTGGAAACATAGCCGCGTCCTTATGAGACATTGTATCCGGCTTTTCTCCGGAAGCCTGTAATAATACATAATCCAAAAAAATCAATATCAATCATAAAAATCCCATATACTTTTCGGACATGACCTCAAATCGGATTGGAGTCAAGAAACTGACGACTTTAGGACATGTGTCCAATGATCAGTGTCCCAATTCATCTCATCAAAGTCCCAACAATACGCTTCCATATGTGACGAAATAGAGAGAGTTTGAGTTTTACCTTTTGTTGCCGATGATGTTTGACAGATCGAAAGGCCCCGAAGAAAATGGGAAGAAGGGCCATGATGACTAGACTCCCGTACGCAATGGCCATTCCTTCCGGAGTCGCCACGGGTTTCGTCGTCGAATTCGTCGCATTTTGTTGTCCCAAAGTTTCGGACACTGGGTCAGCCATGATGAAATGAGTTGATCCCGAGAAGAAAAGTGAAGAGTGACTGTCAGGCCTGAGAGAGTCGAGGAGAGTCCGCTAACTGCCAGCTCAGCCTTTAGAATAAGCCTGGGGAGGCTCTCCAAAGCTCATTCCCATTTTCCATCCTGCCACGTAGGACACGTTGGAATTAGAACATTGACTTTTCAACTATTATTAATACAATCACCTCTAACCTCTTTTAATTATTTACATTATAGATTCATTGTTAGAGTTCAATTGTGTTACTTCCGTGTTCCTTCATTTCCTAGTTCCAAAGACCTTTCAAAATTTGTACTATGATTTTTAAATTAAATGTGCCATTATTAGCTATATACATGAAACCTGATTATCTTCAAAAAGTCAAAATGGAAGGAGTTTTGTAATCTTCCAGGAAAAATACGTAATTTCCGCTCTTCCCTTAATGTTATACTGATAATGACAACTTGAAGCATACAATGACGATAATGACCAATATATCATTTAGCGGAATGGGTATACTTTTTCGTTAGTATATGTTACAGTTTCAGGAGTTTCATGTAAAAGTACAACCAACAGCCGTGTTCTTTCTTGAACGTTATTCCGTGGAAAAATGCCTGGAAACTTTTGTCAGAGACTAGACTTTACTATTTGTAACCAAGCAATTTTTAATAATGTAAAAAATTTATCAAACTGCCTTCTGCAGTTCTGCTCCATAGAGTATTTTCATGATTTCATGCGCATGCAGCATCCACTCTTCTATAGTAAATTTTATTTTAATACAGGACTTATTTTTATTTTAGCGTTTTATTACTAGTTTCTTGAGTAAAACGAAATATTTAGTTTTATTAAGTAGTTATTTTGTTTCGTGAACAAACATGGGCCTCAAGTAATGATGTCACTATAAAGTTCAAATATGTTCAAATAATAAAATGTTCAAATAAAGTTATTAAACAGACGCTTAAAAAGCAAAATTTGGGTAACGATTTGACCATTTATAAACTGTTTTCTGAAACATCTTCAATTTTTAACATGTTGAAAACCGCATTGAAAAAACACCTTAAATTATCTGTACATATACTAGCATAACAATTAATTGTGCGACGATAGTTAGTGAATGTAGTCAGCACATCAACATCATTTGGGACTAAACATCTTACATCTTCAATGATATGTGGCATTAATATAGTACAAAGCTTGAATGCCAAATTTTCGTCGCCGATCGTTTATACTTTAAGTGTGCAATACTTATAAGCTCCAGTCTTAATTAATTGTGCATTTTAAAAATCTGAAACTGCTAGGATTCTAGGATACAAGCTTTTACCTTTTGTTTTGTTATCTCAGAATGAAGGACGTATTTGTGATTTCATTACTTCTGATCATTATAAATATATAATGTAAATAAATTCATACTTCTATGAATTATGAACTGTACGGCAATGTGGGACAAGCGCTCAGGCTCAGTTGGAATGTTGGGAAGAATCGGATTTGGTCAGGAGGATACATTCTTCCTGTAAAAGTCGAAGCATAAGCATAAGAATCATTCACACTTTGAATTCATAGTTTTTAATTCAAGTTTCATTATGAATACGTTTGAAAGGTTTTGATTGTAACTTATAAAATAAATATAGAATGTTTGAACCATTTATTGATCCAGAAGTGATGCAACCGGCACGTTCGAAACAAGCCATGAATAGTTTGCACCATCAAGACGAATGACTGCTGGAGTCCACATTGGTAATGGTAGATTTGTGGAACCATGTCCCATCCCGGCAACACGGAAAACGGGAAAAGTAACCGAATTAGCAAAGCGTTGAATAGCTGTTCGCAAAAGTTCTTGGTCGGAAACTGCAGTGAAGTCGCCAAAAATGGCAGCCCTCACGGAATTGAACATTCCAGCTTGTTTCATATGATCTAAGCTTCTCTCCAGACGATAAGGTGCTTCTCCAGTGTCCTCCAAGAAAATGATGTTATTTGCCGTATCAACTTGCCACAATGTTCCAATACTAGCTTCAACAAGGGTGACATTTCCACCAACGACTTTGGTCACAATGGGTGTAACCAGTGGTGGATTTTGGTCCAGCCGAGTGAGAAGGGGTAAGTTTATAGACGGAAGCATGTTAAACATCAATTGAATCAAGGACTGAACAGTCGGGCTTTCTGGATCGTATGTTCCAGTGACAATACCTTCCAGCATTCCCCCATGAATACAAGCCCAATTGAATTTCTTTTGAAAGTAGGACAACAGGACGGTAATGTCGCTGAATCCAATCAAGAGTTTCGGAGAAAGAGTCCCAGGATCTGGGAGACGTTCTTCTAGAAATGGTATGAGACGCATGGATCCACTTCCTCCTCTAATGCACCAAATTACCTTACAGTCTGGATCAGTAATTGCGGAAATGAGATCGGTAGCCCGAAATTCATCCGTGTTCGAGTAGAACGGTTCAGATTGGTCATAGATATTGTCAGAAATCTCAGCAACAAGTTCCAGACTTTCAACATAAGTTTTGATGAGTGGTAAAGACGCAACTGCACCTTTTCCTGCCGGTGCCACCACGCGAACTTTGTCTCCTGGTTTAACTCGAATTTCCATAACTATAGCTGAAAATACAATGAATGTGATTGTGGGATTGTATTTTTCCATGTTTTTTCTTTGCGAATTTAAAATTGATAATCAAATTTACCTTCAGATGAACGATTTTGATAATTCTAGCTGGACCGATGCCACAAATTTCAACTATGAACCCGAATACCAGACTTTCCAAAATTTAATGCCTTTTCACTTCCATGCACTGTGGCGAATCTCACATGAGGTAACTTGCTATTAATGTATTTGAAGGTTAACAGGTTATACCCGCGTGTTTCATTTACGAACCTGCGTGAGTATATATAGCACTTAAAAATCTCTATGATTAGATTATAATGTTGATGTCTGATTAGTAAATACCTTTTTATTACATGTATGGGGAAGTGTGCTTGAATGTTTAATGTTTTTGCCTTTATCTGTCAATGCCAATCGTTTGGTGAACGATGCTGCACTACAAACAAGTGTGAAGTCTTGCACGTCCTTTTTATATACCCTCCAAGACCGCGGTTCAAGGAAAGACAATGTCGATGATGATGTTTGTTTTTGCTGGACGGCTGAAAAGGGTTATATACGACTATATGACACATCATATTTCCACGAACTCTCAGTATGCTTAACTTGGTAAAGATGTGAAATGTAAGGAAGTCTGCAACTATTTTACCCATCGCTTTCAAGAAATGTGCTGATCTTTCGATAAGCTTTGAAACAAACAAACAGAATATTTATGTCAGCGAAATACAGTTGTTATAAACAAGCATGATGAAATCTTGGTCTGAACGAAATCTGAAAACCTATTAAAGGGAAGCGTACTATAACAAATGTGGTTTTGTACTTTTGCTACCTATTTATTACATGCTAATATTGCGACCAAATTCAGTTCGATCATGCTTCGACCTTAAATGTCGTCATCATGCAAAACTTGCCCTAATAGCATAGTTTCTCAAAATGATTTCGAAACTGTTACCCTGGCTTGGCTAATGTAATATATATTTACTCATCAATAAAATACTTGGGCCAACTTAAATGACAATGGTGTAATTACGTAATCCGGGATGAAATACGGGGAAAATGAGATGAGGACGAGCACAGATCAAATAAATTGTATAGTATATTCCAGTCTTATTGGAAAATTTAATATTTAACGCTCGACATCGTAGCAAAGACGATTTTCAGCGCACTACATTTGTATACAATCTATTAATAAGGTAATACAAAAGCATAACGTTCATAATAGTAAATGTTGAGTACAATGTATAGTAGCTTGAGAGTAACAAAAAATGTGACACGATTTAGAAGCGACACAACCCTACTTGTATGTTATCGAACAGTTTATTGTATAATGTGAGCATTTTGAATTTTTTCGGATGTTCCAGTGTCTACGGTTTACCCCAAAGAGAAGAAAAAATGGAATGCTATAAATGGATTTTATATCCTGAAACATTATTCGTCAAGGGCTAAGTCCGTTCAAAATGACACGTCAATTAAAGAGGCATTTAACGAGGTTTCTCAATCCATGCATGCCCATGAAAGGGGCAAATGAAGATTGAAGGAACAATGGAATGGCTTCAATATATTAACCCATTACTCAACTGTATTCGTATCGTATCTCAGTCGTCGTTATTTTATTTGGGTTGCACGTTTCTCTTCTCTGGAGCGACAACCGTGGACATTGGCGCATCAAAAAAATTGTAGTCACCATACAAATTTATACCCCTGCAATTTCTTAAAAAGTAACATTAGGTTGCATTTGACCCCTCAACGTCATTGACACGTTGAAAAAAAAACAATGATCAACACGAAAATATTTTCTTGACCATGGATTTACTTAAAGCTTTTGTTGTTCTGATGATTTGTTACGACCTGTGACGGCCATAAAATTCAGCTATGTCCGAAGGTTTGAAGTCTTTTGAGTCCCCTGTGGAGTCGTTTCTCTCAAATTAGGAGGCGGCTATAAAATCCCAGAATATTCAATTAGTTCTTATTAAAAACTGCGACAGCATAGTTAAAGCAGAGAGTCTTAAACGTTAAAACTATTCTAAGTAAATTACCTGTACTGCCCACTCCTGAACACCAAAATCCGCAAACAAAGGAACAGAACGAGGAGAAGACTGAGCTGTGAAAAAACAACAAAGTCATCGTATTACTTTCAGTGTTTCAATTGGTCAACACACGCGCACGCGAGACAGACGAAAAGCAATACAAAAAAGATTAAGCCACAATAAAAAATATCATCCTTCCTCAGAAAATCACTCAGTCAGTACATTTTTTAAGCTCTTTACAATTCCCCGGAGATTTTTATATTTTTGAACTAAAGATGAGCAAAATTCCACACGCATGTAAATTCTACGAAGACAGATAAGATTCACGCAAGTATTAACTATGCAGAGTATCCGGGGGACGGTTGTACACGGCCGACGAAGCGTATACATTTCTTTCACAAGGTCAATACTATTGACTTTAATGACAGTAAAACTTACATGTGAAGACAAAGAATAGACTGTAGTTAGAGGAACGCAAATTGAAACCTTCATTATTCACCTGTCAAGCCTGAGTGCGAACGACAAATTGTACGAGCAAAAAATACGCGACATCTGACATGATAATCACGACCCTACAGAGTGTCATTTTAAAATAAACTGGTATGTGGTAAGGTTATATACTCTGGTTATTATACTTTTATTATAATCATATTTCAAAACGTAACGACGTTGAACTGACATTACGATTCTTCCTGGATTTTTAAACGATTTTTTAACCTATTCAACCTACTGCATAATCATTTCTAGTGTAATTCAATTTCTGCAAACTTTACCTTCCGTGTAAGTCTCGTCAGCTTGAGGATCCCATCCACCAAAAAGATCCAGCAAGGTTTGCCCTGTTTGCAGAAAACCCCAAACGCCACTCGGTCGAGGACTATACAACCTTCTCGAATGTCGATCCGAGTGATGATTATCTTTTTCGTCGATGAGAGACAAACGGCACGTGGGACAGTTCATGCTGACCAACAACCATTTCCGAAGACATGTCGTGTGAAACATATGATTACATGGAAGCATCTTGGCTCCTTGACTAGTGAGCAGGTCCCAGCAAATGGCACAATTGTCACTTTCCCCTTGAGCAGTCGTTAGCACAGCTTCAGGATACCTAAAACACGAGGCAAAAACAATCATTAAGATATTAGCAACAAATGGTTATAGTCTCAGCAAACAACATGATGAATAATAAGATGCAGTGCGATACTATAGGTGAGGCATAGGAGCCCAGTCGTGCGCCAAATAACATTACGGTCGTTAAAAAAATTTCACTCGAGACTAGCTGAAAGCTCAATAACAATTACGGGTAACTTGAAATGTGTACAAGTCAATATCGGGGGTAAACTGGGACACTGGACGTAACGCAACGTAATGTTAATGTATAATAAATAAATTAGCAAGTTAGTAGTTTCACATGACTTACTGATCAATATGCTCCGAAAGCCATAAATAGGATTGCCTCTTCTTCAATATACCATGGATTTGTCGTACGCGCGTTCGCATTTGCAACGACACAATCAAGGAAGTCATCGACAAGAAGAGATTGCAACACACCAGCATGTGGACATGATGAATCTGAAAGAAGGGACAAAAAACTTATTTTTATCAGTTTTATCTTTGCATGTTTTCATTCTTAATGCCTCATTTGTTATAGTCGTATCATAAATACTTCATTCTCGTGCTGAATATTTCTTAGACTGAATAAAATACACTACCCAACGTCCACAAAGTGTTCACTTTAAATGTGTTCATTCACACACTAGAAACTGTCTTCAGGAGATGGGGATGGGACACGACGCTACCAACAAAATTACTCTTTTGGAAGGCACAAAAAGAAAATAAATTGTGTCCCACATTTGCAACCTGCTTCTTCGCAGAGCAAAACTCGAGACTCAACGACCTGTGAAAGTTTTCTTTACACATTTTACAGTGCCATTAAACGAGCAGAATTTTGAGACTATTTCGACAACATTAACAGTCCCCAGAACGAATGAACAAAGGAAATGAACCATGAGCCATGCAAGCGAGCAGACAGAAGCAAATTGCTTTAAAAACCTCTCAGCTTGCAAAGTCTCGAGTCTCCGCTAAAAGCTCATCATGTGGCACTTTCAACTATGGCATTGAACGCAAAGAACTTCTCGCGTGGGACCACAACAAGCAAATTTAACTCTTCATAGTTCGAGATTTCCGTTAAGCAAATTATCATCTTGAGTGTAAAGAGTTTTGGGGCTGTTTTGTCAAAAGCAGAGGGTTTAATCAAAACCACATATTTGTGTTGATGAATGGGCTTCAGTGATGGTCACATATGAATTCTTTGCCAAAAATCTTAACAGACAATGTGTCAATGTTACCAGCAGCACTTTGAAGGCCGACTTCCACTCACGTGTGAAACTGACTTCCATAGAGTGGAACTCGAGGAAACCATTAAGTTGTCTCCATAAACTACAAACTAATTGATATGATAAGCTATGAATGTGAACGCCCATACCTCATAGTCATAATCCCTCTTATTTGTTAAAGACGATGCGCAATTCGGCTAAAGAAAAAAATTAGCAGTTAGCGTGAACACAAATCCAGCTTATCACCTCAACTTCACATTACGTATTAAAAAGTGCAGTGAAGCACGGCTATAATAATGACATATAATACTAATCCGTAATCATGTGCAAATCGTATGCCGCATCAGCAGATGACAGATGATCATAACAACAATAACAAAACCTCAAACCGTTTTGCATAAGTTGGCGGCTACGACTCTGTGACTACTCCTTTCATTTCATTATCAACAAATCTTACAAAACTGCGAAGTAGGAAAACCTATGTAAGACTTTAACACAGTAGTAACCTGTCTAGCAATTTATGGCAAATTATGTGTGGAAAACGAATCTTGAAAATGAACATAACTCACCAAATCGAATAGTAATGCCACCAAGTCAAATTTAAAGTTGATGGAGTGGGCAATGCTGGCATACATATCTTCAGAAAGTCGACTTAATTCTCCCTTATACTTGGCAGCGACTTGTTCGAAGATACAAACGATGAGTGCGTGCAATGTTTGAATACACAACAATCCAATTTCAGACAGCATAAAGATTGCACTATGAAGTCCAAGGTTGAAGTCATACGGTGTTCCAGTATGAGACTCGGCTGTGGAGTGATCATCCAGCGTGTCGAAAAGAGCCAAAGCATTTGACTCAGTTTTAAATTTTGAGCCCGCGTACCAAGCTGAAACTGCTACGAAGAGCATTACAGATACGAAGAAGATGAATGACAGGAGTCCAACTATCCTTCTCCGACGCGACTCTCCGTGACGAGTCCAGTCGTTCATCAAGATAAGCTGTTCACAGAAAAAGATAAACACACCCAACTATTATTGCACACATTCTTCCCTTACCAGATTTCACGTAAACGAAGGATGAACACCATGAAACACGACACGCTACACGCTCTCTTGCTGGAAGTCATGGAGAGCCAAGCTCACAATTGGAAAGGAAACGTTAAATGCTCTACTGGACTAATTACTAGGAAAAAGTGCACATATGTGTGCAAAGATGACGAGATTTAAAGAAAACACTTTATTTCATTACGTACATAATTGTGACGCTCCTTGCATAGTTGACGAGCGAGCTGGAGAAAGCCAATGACCGACACGAAGAAACACCAGCCAACTGCATCTTCAATTTCTTGAACGTTCACTACGCCGAAGACAAACACTACCTTGTAGAAAACTAGGGTCCAAAACTGGTCTTTGATGTTCTCCTGCTCTGAAGCCCTCAGATTTCCAAATACGCTTCGTTGAACAAAATGACTCAGAAGAAACAGTAGACAAAACAGCATGTTCACAAAAGGCTGCAAAAACAATAACAAAAACCCCCATCATCATTTCATATTTTTATTGTAATCTGTTTTCAATTTATCCAAAAACAAACATAATTGTCCTACGTAGATCGTAGTACGAGTATTAACACTTTTTTTCATTCGAATCAAACTTAATTAAACACAAGTGGCGAATAAAATGAACCCAAATTCTATGAGAACGTTTCACACTTTCATAATAATATTTATCTTTGGGAAAATGGGCTGCGAAGACTCAAAAATACTACACACGTCATTACATAATTAACACCGTGAATTGCTATATAGATAGTCTAGAAAAGTCGCTTCTATAATTGAATGAAAAATGATCATGCGATACTGTGTTACACAAAAATGAAATGTGGTCTGCTAAATTGACTGACAAAATCATTCATCTTCCACCACACCACTGCGAATTACCATATTATTCGGACATTAACACTAGACTAGTACAACAACCAGCAGCCACACAACACAGAAGTGGTCAACGTATTCTGTCATTTTTTGCAGTCGAGTAAATAAGCAAAAGTAAATGTAATCCTTCATCGAATGTACACGAAGAAGTCAACAATCCAAACCAAACATAAAGTTGCTAAACCTTCCTCTTGTATTGTGATTGTGAGTTGTGACTTTGGAGTAGCACTATGGAGTGTAAACGTACATAAATGTTTCAGCACGGTATTCCTGGTCTGTGCCACATTCATACTATATTATGAACTTGCACATTATTCCACGTCAAAAGTCTTAAGAATGTTCGACTGTCACACAACTCGCAAAATAAAGCACAAGGGAAACAACGAAAGTGAATACAGCCAAAAAATGTCAGAAGGGTCACCTTCACTTATAAAATGTTTTATAATGCTATTGCAATCTGCATGGTCCTTAAGAAAGTGGACAAACCAGCTAGTAAGAATGTAAACTCCACTGCACAAATGCATTTAACCATCATCATACAACATCATTGTGTGAGCAAAAGTAGCATTTGCACTTACTACTATTATGTAGTTTTTGCTTTATGCTGTACTTGCAGTGTTTATTACTTTTTAGTGGTATAATGTCTTATGCTTTAGACATTTAGACCTTAATCGAACAAAAATCGTAACGTACACAACACGTTTATAATAATGAAAGATATTTGACAACCTTTGCATTGAAATCCTATATAGTACAAAATGCTAATTGAATGAGACAAAGAATTACATCGATTGAGTAACAAATATATTTTTTAAGCTCGTATAACATGTTTCCAACCCCGTAAACCATTTAGTGTACAAAAAGATCTTATGCCAAACAAAATGGAATGAATTGCATGTTCACTTGCTTTTGCTTGTTGGCTGTCTCGGCCACAAAAACCTTAGAAGGAAGATAGAGTGAGAGTTTTTGCGTTTATGACTATTTGCATTAAATTTACATAGTATTGGACGAACTTGGACTTACTGAACTAAAGGAAAATCAGGGCATACAAGAAACGACTGTGAGTGAGGGCATATTTCAATATATCAGTACGCGAGACAGGTTGATGATATTACGCTCACTGCTCACTGCTTGTAGTGGGTTACGTGATTTTCGTACAAAGCAACAAAGATGTATCATACGTGTACATGTTTGTTGATCTCACGTGCAAATTCGTATAAAGTTGCGTAATTGCTTCCAAGTCATCTCACAGAGAAGTTGATTTGCATGACCTAGAACTTGAGCGGAGGGAGAGGAAAATGATCACAGAAACTTGTTACCGGTCTTAAATTCTGACATGCAGGATAAAATGCTTTTACAAAATTTTGAAATAAACAATTTGCCGATTCCCAATTATTAGTCCAGTACCTTTCAGCTCATTATATAAGTCTATAAGTATTTTTTGTACATTTTTCTCCATTGCATCCTTTCATTTCATGTGTGAAAGGGTGTGCGTGGTGCTGGTGATTGACTTGAATAATGTATGTGCCCTTGTCTGAAGCATGCGTCATTTCACAAATCGCAAAATAATTTCTCATATTTTTTATTCACTGAAAACGCGCGTGTAGACAAGGACAAAATGTGACCCTTGACCCTGTAGGTACTTTTAAGGTAAAGACTTTATGCATCATACCATCATCGCACTGTATTCATTACTGTTGAAGATTACACACAAGTTCCTCCCTAACAAAACGGAGTTCGTGTAAGAGGAAGGAACAAATAAAATGCCGCAATCGTAAATAATAACTGCACCCAAGTGGGATTTTTACACCACAAATAAGCCTTTCAAGTCGCACATTTTTCGACCAAAAAGGGCGGTACGAAGACCTTCCATTTCCTGAACAAAGATTCCCATTGTACAACAAACCGACAACCAACACTTTTGCCACTAAAAAAAATCCCGTTTCTTTGCCATACCAAAAACAATACAAAAAATGACCAGCAAAAGGTCAAAGGCTATGAAATCATGTATACCCTACATGTATAACCATAGGTCATTTAGATGGTCTGGAAAATGCTCTATTCATAATCACAATACAACTATACTAGGTATGTAAATATCGCTAGAAAATACCTGTCCTTCCTATCATGTCGTAAGTCCTATTCTATCTTAAGTCGTATGTGTATAGTCGTATTCCAGCATATTTCTTACAGGTAACTAACTATATTTAGTACGTAAAGATTTGCATTGACATTGACACCTACGAGAAACTTCACAGACTTGAAATATTATATTATATGTACTATTAGTATCTTACGTACGACGTACTGTACAACTGTACATTGTACAATTGTACTAGACGAGAATTTACTGTCATTGATCATGAGCAGTTGCCTGTAACGTAATCATAAGATAGACAACAAAGGAAACAATGGCATGGAGTCTGCTTAATGACAAGTCCAAGTCAACGAAAACCAAGCTTAAGTAATCTTGTAGTTCGAAGGTTCATACAAGATTGAACTTAAATGACTTATGAAAGAGCTTTCGGATGTTTTGAACGTGATGAGGATGACTCCCACACACGATTATTAGACTTATAATTGAAGACAGGAATTCGTTTTCCGTTGAAACAAGTTTAAAAATCCATGTTTAATGAATCGTATAAAGGATGTGTACACATCACCGGATGTAAACAACAACAGCTGGCGGTTGACTCGTCGTGATAAACTCAACTGCGCATTTATTACATTAGCCAGCTAAGGAAAGAGGATAAGAGTCAAGAGGATCTATGAGAAAACTTGCTCAAGTGCTCATCATGACAGGCAACATACAATTCCCACGGACATTTTGTAAAATTACTTATTAACGAAGGGTTCAGTGATATTCAACCTTAACTGCCTCACTGACAACAACGCACAATTTTTCAGAATTCAAGTGTCCACTATGTATATCTCTTCAAACTCTGTGCATAAAGAATGAACAGGTAGTAGAAGGATACCAGAACGAAAACATCAAACAAACGAACGCCATTCAACCTTGAATTAATTTGCAACGTTATAAATTGCAACATTTACGCAACTCATTATATTCTGTGCGATGCGATGAGTCATGCATAAAAAGGATTGGCGTGATTGTACCCGTGCCCTCCGAAAAGGTCACATGAAATAAATGCCAATATTAAAAAATGCATAGAATTATCACATTACTATTCTACTAGAAGAATAGCAAAAATACTGTTATACTATTGATGCCTACACGCCTTTATACAGACAAACAATAGATGAATATATTATATATGTAAGTATGTCCAAAATTCTAGGTAGGTTTTTGATACACCGCATCGCAATAATCAACTATATGAATACGGAAACAGGTGTCGAGCCACCTTTGTTGTACTAGTTAAGTACGCAATAAAGTAACATAAACAAAGTGGGAGTAATAATAGGAAACCGCAGCTTTTGCAAGCTCATAAACACTTTCATACAAATCGTTTAACGTCTATTTTAATGTACCATTTGAAAAAATATAAAATGCCGAATGTGATTTTTGTAACATTTGGTCTACACTAGACACTTTTATACAAGAACAGAAGAAGAATCTTGCTAAAATTACACACTTACCCATACACAATGCGGTTGTTGACTGGCCCAATGGACTGTATGCCATGAGAACAACTTATCAAAAGATGTGAGATTAAGTGTCCTTTGTCCCTCCGTGACATTTCCATCAACAAGAGGGGCATCATGAGTCGTCGATGACGATGATGGTGTCAACAAGAGATCGGTTAAAAACAACGGATGTGAGGCTTCTGTCCAAAAATAATAAACGGAGCACGAAGCTGCAAAAAAACTGAGTCCTGCGTACACTTGCAAACTGGGCAAAGGGAGTCTGTCCAGGGACAACAGTTCAATATCCATATCGCCACACTTTATTGCAACCACGTAAACACGTGGTTAACCAGTTGTATGGATTTTAACACTTTTCCTCCTGATCTCCCACTTACTAATGTAATATTAGTAGCACAATGATGAAATTGACGATGACGATGATGACGGTGACATTCAAACTGAATTTGATTACCGAAACTGGACATTAGACAAAAATCAAAAGCCTCAAAATATACTTGTAATTAATGCTCAACTGGCTCCACTCTGATCCGTCCACACGAACGGCAACACTGCCTTTAATAGTGTGTCACTGGAAACAGCTTATTTTATGGATAAACAACAACCTCAGCTGGACAAAAAACAATTCCAAAGTCCATCACATTCATATATTATCCGGACCACATTTGCACCATGGTCCATGTGGATTTGTAGATACTTTCATGAACTCACTTTTTGGTCACTTTATACGATAAGTATTTATTATATATGGTAGTTATGTGTTCGTGTAATGACACATTGTAAGGATTAGATATTAAAACTGCTTATGATATATGTATGTTACACCAATTACACCATTATTAGCATATAGCACAACAGTATCATAACGTCAAAAAAGTTCGCAAGTCAGCTTTTTTTTCTCCAGCTTATAAGTAAATTTATGCTGATCACTTCAAAAAAAATACACTTGTCGCTGCGTTGTTGTTTATGTTTTATATACATGAACAAACGAGTTCAATTTTCTCAATTTCCTGGTGCTCGTATATATTATCCTGCCTAGTTTTTTGTGACTTTAGACCTTTTCTGGAACAAAATATTATCATCTCCTTATTTTTATACAATGTGTAAAAGCCAAAAAAAGTTGATGTATTTAGTTTACAAGATATGTCTTCAAGAGTTGTGATCTGACGTACAAAAAGAGCTTTGAAGACTGATTTTTCGTGCTGGCTGTTGCTGCTATCAGCACGACGTCTTCTGCCCAACTAAAAACACATGAGCTGCAGTTGCTGAAGCAAAAGCACTTACTTGAGTCAACCAAAATTGTACAACATACGACGACGACTCGAGTCGACTTTCGACGTTTGGACTTGCATTTCGAATAAAAGTGGTGCTTTCATACTATGATGAGAAGAATCAACTTGCATGCATCCCAAGCATGCGATTCATAGTAATACTTTACTTACGTTGATGATGTGATCCAAGAGAACTAAACGTGAGCATTTCAGCATCCCAAGTCCCAAAGGATCTCATGGTAAAGTGAGCAAAAGGCAACAAAGCAAGAGCAAGACAGCAACAATCCTTTCATTTCATCTCATCATTGTCTTCTTATACAGAAAACCAAACGGAAACACTTTTATAACTTATTATGCTGAGACAGCCTACACGTTTCTACAGAAGAAGAGGACCAGAAGGAATAGCCAAACCACGAACTGAAGAACCCAACTCATTTGAACACCGTGGTAACTAGTAACGCCAACACCAAACACTCTCATTCCAATTCCAATCTCATCTTATTCTGCTCTCTTCACTTCACTTCTATTCTGCTCTTGTGGAAAGTGGAAGTAAATGGCTCATGGGAAACCAAGGTAAAGTCGAATCAGTCTCAATGCTAAAGCCATATGGTAGTAAATTCAAGGATAAATAATATATTGTTATCAGGAGCGGCCGATCAGGTCAAGTATCTTACTAGCAACAAGATTACCTTCCGTTTGGAGGACTTTGGCAGGGAAGCTTCTTATTATATAATACGGCTACTTTGTCCAACAAAAGCTTACCCGCCTTGCCCACTCCACAATAACAAACCAAAAACAATGACAAGAACAACAATGTTTTTCTTTTCGTACTCCCATGACTTTGTCACTTCTCACACATTGTCCCATAGTCCCATTTGCATTTTCCAATTTGCAGTCATTCAGCATGTGACTATCATACAACGATCCTTTACCTTAATCGTCGTCGTTTGCCTCACCCATTTTTGATCCATTTAATAATTCCATTCCATAATCACATCGAATCAATATTGTTGAGTCTATGCAAATCCAAGCCAAAGTACAAGTACAAACGTCACTGTTTTTTATCCAACTTCACAAACGACCATTGGCTGTCCATTGGTTTAGATGGTCACATAATGACATGAACTTTTCATTAATTTCCCATTGTTGCATTAATGCTACTCATATCATATCATAATGTATATCATAATAACTTCGCTTCGTAAATTGAATGGTGTACTATAAGATTTTGCATGATTTTAATTTTCATCAAATGGCATGAGATTTCCGTTACCATTGTGCTATCTGCTGTATTGCCATAAAGTTCATTCTTTGAGATTTCCATGCATCTAATTGAAAATGTGCAATAAAAAAACCCAGGAACAACACCACCGTGAAAACTCCAACAAAGTGTCAATAGATAACGAGGTAATCTAAATAAGAACACAAAATCCTAATTTTTACAGTGTACAACTTGAATTCCCAATTAAACAGAATGAAATGCAAATTGCATTTTATGCAATATGGCAAAAATATCTATACCATGCGTACTCATGCATTTTTTGCATGCATCATATTTTTTGCTATACTTCCATATTCCAGACGACTTTCATTGCCAAAGCAATGTAGCTATGTAACCTAAACCAAAAACTACATTAAGAATGCGATGATGAGATTCAAGAGATGAGACCAGAAGAAAAAACCACGAAAAGGAGGATTTTTTACATTGCGGTTTTGTATGGCATTTTGGCAATTTGGCATCTGACATGGCCATGCAGTAGCAAGCAAAGAAAGCAAGCGTCAGACACAAAACAACGGACGAGTGAGCCAGCTGAGCGCCAGTTTTGTGATCATTCCGCGCCGAAACGGATGAACAAAGCTGTACAAGAAATCAAGTCTTGAAAAAGTAATAGTGTTTGGTTCTGGTTTAATTTTTTTTAGACATACTAATCAATACAAGGCGGGCGAATGAGTTAACAGTTAAGTAAGTTTATTTAACAAATGGACATCGGCCAAGGGTTTGTTCCAGACTATTTATCTCTAGACGACATTTTGGCTTCGGAGGCCGACATACCATCTGAGACTTGTGTCCCTTTGTACGAGCTAGGTAAAGTTGTACACGTTTCTTGTTTTTGTTTGAATTTGTATTGATAGTAAGTATGTTGCATGAATTTTCATAATATTGAACAAAATGCATAAATTAATATTGTATGATTAATAGGTAATCTGGACCCGACGTCTCGACTAAAAGACTTCCCAAAAGGTGCAAAATTTGAGTTTCCTTTGTGGGCATTGCACGTCCTGTGTAAATCCAGTTCGACTCATTCAAAGTATGTTGACACGGACATGGGAAAATACTTTTTTAAAACATATAGGTAATGTTGAAATTTCATTTTCTGTTAAATTGTATTTGTTGAACGTTGAATTCGACTCAGGGAGTCAAAAAGTGTATGTGTAGTTACTGTAGTAGATTGGTGCATTGGTGGGTGAGAGTTTGAGTGAGAGTGGTAAGACTTGGTGTTTAGTTTCATTAGAAAGGATTAATATATGAAAATGTATTAGTGATATAAAATCATTGACGTGTGTGTGAGATCATGATGAAGGTGCAATTTTCATGTGACATAATTAGTGGACACACCCACCCACGGCTAGAATTGTTGTGAAGTTGTGAGTATATGTAATAATGTATGGTTTTTGTAAGATTGTCATTTTCTATGCATTACAGAGATATGCTTCGAGCGGATGTCAGTGTAGTTGATCTTAACAAGTTGGAACCACACTTCTTCCAATCAACTGTACATTTAACAGTCATTCCTCATGCTGACACTGTCAAAGTAACTGATCTTGTAGCTGATGTATGTTTGAAGCGATTTCACAACACTTTATAATGCACCTCTCACAAAAGGAGATTGATGAAAGGAGTTTGATGAATGGAGATTGTCTCATTCTTTTCATCTGAGCCTCGGACTTAAAATATAACTTTCTACTTTTTTTGCTGTGCCTGCAGGTGTTTCAGAGAAGGATGATGGCATTAGTGGATTCCTATGGATTTTTTACACAGTTAATGTCCACTGAAAAGAATACTACGATGAATACAGGGACGTTGGTTAAAGATAAATACCTCGATTTACTAGAACGTCAATTATACGATGATGCCAAATGTGGGATTAAATTAGTTAAAGATTGGATTGATAGTAAGGTATTTAGTGTCGCACCCGATACCTGATGACATGTTTAAGTTTTGTTTAACAAACGGATGTGGTGGGCTTCATTTTAAATTTAAACATTTTAAAAATATTTATAACTCACTACAACGTTGGAATTAATGAATTTCAATGCGCTTTTAATTTAACTGAATATATAATTTGAATTTTAAAACCTTTCGGACAGATTGTATTTGTCGTATGTACATAATTTGATATTTGTATAATGTTAATAACGGTTTTTCTTTTCTTTTCTTTTCTACGGTGGCAGCACGTTGTCAACACCAACAAGAATAATAATAATAATAGTTATATTCTACATTACTAACAATTTCTTACTTATGATATACGCATTCAATATTCGCAGGGTGCTTTCACAACGCATGTCCGGGTTCTGTCCGGGACCCGAACGTACGTTGTCCAAGAACCGTGCTATATTCATATTTATTACTATTTTGCATATATAGTACATACTATCATTGTGTATTAAATATAGTAAAAGAAGCAAAAACAAACAAAATAACATGAAATTTGAAATTTTCAAAAATATGGGATAACACACTACTTATTAATTAGTTTATATAATAATGTTACGTACAGAGAACAGTGAGTACCATTGTTACATTGAAGATTATCTGTGTCAATTTCGAAGAATGATCACTTTTCACACCACAGATACCCTTCACAGTTTTTAAGAGAATTTTTATCATTTGGCTATTATTTCATTATACAAACCTTAACGTAATGGCTAGAAAGTACACTGCTTTTTTCTTTGTTGAGTGGTCCCTTACGAATTTCATTTTACAAACTTTACCAAAAGCTGCATTTTCTAATATTAAAAATGGACGACAGCAAGCGAACAATTATAGTAAACTACAAAAAACAAGCGGCTGATACAATTAATTACTATGACTATTATGAAAGTTTGAACTGTACTTTTGTAACGTTCAAAAGTGTATCCATAGTTTGATAATGATAACAAAGTTGGTCTTTGTGTTATGTCACGTAGTAGTATAAATAACTCTTTGTGGTTGTGTGGAATCAATCATTAGTTGTACAATGCATTCAAATTTGTATAGTATCAGATTTCACACATATACCTAAAGTACCCGGTATTTTTGGCTGAGACGCTTAGGGTTTTAGTAGTTACGCACTATTACATAATATATTCTGTTGAGGTTAGCATTTTTTTAGTAGGAAGCATGCAATAATTGGTAAACTTTACTTTACAAATTTACTTAACAACAATGCTTGAGAAATTGTCTAAGTACAAAGGAAGGACAAACGCTCATTTTACTTGATTGGCATATTGTATATCCTATAAAATAGTGTCAGTAATTCCAGACTTTTCACTTTTGATAAAGGAAAGATGTCTAGCTGGCATATGTTGGGTCGGTGTCAAGTAGTGGCTCTTGCTTGAAACCCATATTATGGGAATGTGACCCAATGGGACTGACCATTCCATAAGGTGGTTCAGAATCTTCGTCTGAGAGAGCTAAGACGTTTCTGCCTTGCGTAGGAACCATGTTTGTTGAGTCTCGTGAATTGACTGATTGACCTCCGGTGGGAGTCGATTCTGTATTCCCTGTTCCGCTGTTTGTTGCTCCTTCTGCTCCTGCAACGCAGCAGTCAATTAATAATTCAATCAATTTAATTGAAATACCGTAGTGAGCGGTACAAAACATTTGTTATTCGATATTCTCACCCCCCAGAAGCATTTCTTGCAGTAGATTGTCGATTCTAGCCATACCAAACAGTTTGGCAAATTGAATTTGTTCAATCATTTGCCAACTTATGGACTGAAGAGCTGGAAGTGTCAGAAGAAGTTCGCCAAACCGACCTCTCGAATCGTATTGTCGATCACTGATGTAGTCTTCTAACAAAAGTTGAACTTGGTACCTTAGTGCTTTGATGCGATGTGGCTCGCTCAGTCCACGGGCATCTGTTGAGAATTTAAAATGCATATTTGAATAATAGTATCATGCAGTTGACATTATATGACATTTTGACACGTTAGACTTACTTGGATCAAAAAACACAATTGCTTTGAGACAGGCAAACTCCGTGTCATCAATGGTGATTTCTCGGAAGGGTTTGACCAGTTCATCCATCACTCGACAACTGACACGACTAACATCTGCATCTAGCAAAAAGGTTTACCTGATCAATGTATTCTTTGTTCATTTATAATTAACTACAGTAAGACTCAAAGCTCAAATACTAAAATAGTATACTTATAATACGGGGAAGTAAAGGGATAATGATAAGTTGAAAACAACGATAGCTACAAGCTTTTAGTGTAACAAAATTACAGTTAAATGCGAGAAAAAATTATGAACGCTTTTCACAGCTTTGTTATATAAATAAAATAAATATACACAAAGAGTCTTAACGTGGGGACGCAGCTGAATATCTTTGCTATTTGTCATCAAATTGACTTTGACTCAATTTGAATGCCTGTCTCGGTGCCTCTTCCAAATTTACGTCTCATAAGCCCATCTCCCAAAAATAAAACATGTCGCGACAATATGCTTCATATGACCTGGTATCTTCTAAACTACTTTTTGCATAGCAAAGTATACAGATTGTTTAAAAAATGTGTACATGCCATCATCATGCAAAAAAAGAAGAGATCTCAGCACAATTAGATAATACAGCGTGCAAAAAGAAATAATTTAAGAGAGCTTTGCTTATATTGCTGAGAGTATGACATTTTGCTCACATCATGAACAATTAAGTGTTGAGCTCTGAGCCTGTATCATGTTGAGGCTACTTGGCAATTTTTTGCAGCACTGTTGCAAAAGGCAAAGTAAATTGAATGCTCATGCGAAAATAAATATTGGAGCCTCTTAGCTTTGCACCCGCCCAAACCCGACGCTTAAAGGAGATGGTCTTAAGAGACTATACTGTACCTAGGTCCTCAACTTCATTGCGGCTGAGATTTTTGCCAAGCATAAATGGAGTCATACCGGAGGATTGTCGAGGAAGTACAAAGTCATTTCCCAGCAAGAGTAAATCCTTGAGAGGCATGGACCGACGGGTCACTCCCAAAAGCAAGTGTTCACCTGCATGAGCACGTAGTAGAGCGACCTGAAATTATACGATCAATCAAATTATAATATACTCATTCAATTAAAACATTTTACAAATCTGTCTCATGAAAAACTTATTCAATAGCAGTATAAGTAGTAACGCTTCATCCATAAGCAAACACACACATTTGATTATCATGTTGGGAGCTGGGAATTGGCATGTGGGAGCAAAGCGAGCAACTATTAATTATAATTTATAACTTATTGATAGGAAACAAACCTGATCATCGAGGCGTAGATCACAAAAGGTAGGAATGTACTTGGCCCATTCGACGAGAACGAGGAGTTGCATTTTCATCGACTCACAAATGTCGTTGACCGTGGCAACCTTTTTTGTCCGAATGTTGAATTCATTAATATTTATCTGTAGGACGAACACAGGAAAAAGTATAGAGTTAAAATTATTATAAATAGACATTTGACATTAATCAGATTTAAGTCGTTTAGGATCATTGAGGACTCGAGCAATAGGGCCAAGTAGGGATCATTTCCAGGTCATTTGTTACACGATGACTGCTGATGTGCAGCAGCCGGGAAGAGGTCATGTTAGTATTAATGTACCAAGTTCTTGTGTCTCGGAAATCTGTACTAGTGAATGTATTAATAAGGTTGGGTTAACCAGAATGGGTCATGTGGACAGACACACGGCTCCGTATCAAAATCATCACATCCAATCATGTCCTGGAAATATGACAGTGTATCCGAGCGCACGTGATTTCTACTTCAGACTTCTTCTGCAACATCAATACAATCCAACTACGGGTCTAATAGCACATCCTCCGTGGTCCAGAGTCCTACTCTCACTCTGTCGCTTTCTGTCTCTTTGACGTGCTCTGGTTTAACTTCCTAGTCATTACGACTCTTTAACTTCTGTTTCTAGAGGCCAAAGAAAAATTCAACTCGTTTTGTTTATCATTGCTTCGACCGCTGCTGCTCCGCTTGTTGCTGCTGTTGCTCCTTTCGACAGTGTTTTATAGCACTCATTCTTTTTTATACATTACTTGTCCTATACACAATCATTATTAGAAACTGTGTGAGACTCTCTCATTCTGGATCTGCAACTCGGACTTTACATTAGGCAATTTGCAACATATAGTTCGTCATTGAGTCATTCGATGATCCTCTCAAACTTCAATCCTCTGTCAATTAATACTGGTCGTCTTACACTCGGCCCCATGTCATGTCATTAACTGAAATACAGTCGTATCTGGAAAACACTTTCACTACATGAAAAGGATGTCGTTGCACTCGTGAACATGAGGCAAAATGCCGGCTCTGACATTCTCATAAACCTTTTGACCCGAAGAAGGGTTTTGTCAAGAATAAAATTAACCAGATCGAATTGGCATTAAAAACTAACCTCCGAATAATTGGGTGACTGACGTGCGAGCAAATCAGCTTGTATGAGACTGGCGACAGTAAGCGCATTGCTAGTGTTTATGGAATTGTCTTCAAAGCTCGGCCGACGACAACTGATTCGGTCTCGTTCATTTTGGACGGCTGTCAAGCAAAATAATAATAATAAAAATGTGTCATCTTCATCAACACATAAACATTAAGTTCAAAAAGTTATCAGCTTTCTTCTGCTGTTCCATGTTTCGATCAAAGATGCACATGAAAGTTATTTGACAACAAATGCCTGTTAAACGGTTAAACCATGTGTAAATGTTAATATTTACTATGGGCAAATAATTTTGCTATTATAGGCTGCATTTGCATTGTATAATACTATGACTCCATACATTGCAACATCACTTAAAAATGTGCACGATGGTGAAAATATGGTTGTTGTTCACAAGCGTTCTTACCTTCCTTTTTCATGCCGGCTTTGAAACATTTGCGAAGACGACAGTAGCGGCATTGGTTTCTCTTGTCTTTGTCAACGACACAGTTCCGATTGAAACGGCAAGTGTACACGTGATTCTTACGAACTGACCTTCGAAAGAACCCTTTGCACCCATCGCACGAGGAAGCTCCATAATGTTTTCCTGTCGCTCGATCACCACAAATGGCACAAAATTGATTTGCAAGGCTCATCATACTTGTCGCACCATTCGACGAGCCATGATTGTTGTTCGTGGGACTATCCCCGTTCTCTGAGGAGTGACCCATGGCGTTGGACGAACTGTCTGTCCCACCTCCTCCGTTCACTCCGGGACCCAGGGTTATGTCCACAGAACCTATATTCAAGAAACACCAAGACTCAATTACATTGAAAAATAATATAAAGATTATTAGATGGGATTAATTAAATAGTTGTATACTTTTAGTATAATCTTATCAATCCTATTTACTATGTCCATTTGTGCCTTCCAACGTATCATAGAAGAGAAAGGTAAAGATTTTTTCACAATAGAATGATACCATCACGTAGAATTCGTAGAGTTTGACGTGTGAGTGGTGAGTCTTTATATGAAACTGAACACATTTTCACAAAATCAGTAAATTTTGACTCAACACGTCCTGTAACGTTTGAGGAAAATGTAGCCTCTGACGGCAATGGCACTGTATTTTCCCTATGGTTAATAACGTTAATACCCTTTTGAACTTGTTGCAGTGTTTATGATGACTAGAAGGCTTTACTTACAAAGTCTAGTGTTTATTTATTTTGTATCACTTGCTCACTAGTCACTTGCGTTTTTGAGATGAAGTCAGCAGTTAGGACGATTGTTTGTGTCAAAACAAAAGATCATTACATGACATGCAGGCGAAATAACAGGCTAAAGTGCTAGAAAACTAACTACAGTAAAAACACTGAAAACACTGTTTTCAAGTGCCGACTTGTTTCAGGATGTACTACCATGCCAAAAATTTTGAACTGAATTTACCATTAGAAACATTTAGACAAAGTGAAGCATGACAACAAGGTCAATTGCACATTATCAGATAAGTTGCAATCTGCACAGGACAGGACACATGGACCAACAAAGGCAACTTTCCTTCTTTGCAGCATTTATTTCGTAATCACAGTATCAATTCGTGGCTACAAGAGTTTATCTATTGATGAATGACAATAAATTGTCGGAGATATAAATGTGATAACAATTGGTTAAATCAGAATAAAACTGTCAAATGCACCAGCTGCCCACACAAATGTTTGCCGCCTTTGTACTAATAATGAGTTAAACTGACGTTATATACAGTAATATTTTAATAATTGAAATGGCTTATGATTTCACATTAGGAACTTTCAAGTTGCAGTTTCATATCCAAACTAAGCTGACGCTTCTTTGCCTGCATGTGCAAATGTGCATATCGACATAAGGAATCTTGTAAACTTGTAAACTACATAAGAAAAACTTGGGAACAATCATGCCATATCGCCATGCCATATATCTAATGTCTTGCACTAACTTGCTTGCTGCTGCATTTGGATTTCTAACATTGCCCCTGACAGCAACTACGAGACTACGACATGCGAAAGTTGCACAAGATCAGCAGAACTCTCAGGACACATTTAGATATATCAACAAGTATTTGTTGCTATTTTTCTCATAATGAACACATAAGAACTATAATATAAATGTTCTCGTTTTCGAAAGTGAATGAGCATGGAAAAGTTTAAAATTTTTTAGCATTTCCAATGACTCAAAAACGCAAAATGTCCATGTCCAGTCGGAGAACATGATCAAACATCCATATTTATGATATATCTTACAATCTTACATCTAAATATCAAGTTCCCTTGACACTACATACTGAACGAAGGTTTATTGAGGTTGTTGCTGTAATTTATACACATTTATGTATTACATGTACATAGATACCGAAGTATTTGATGAAGAAAGATCAACTGCCAACTAGAAATATGTTGTAAAAAGGTGGATATTTTTACTTGTAAAATGGATTTAACTGTCTAGCTCACTTAATAAGGTAAGATGCCTTGTCATTGGCATTGGCATGCATTGCATTTTACATTTGAGTCAGTCCTACTAACAAACAACGTACAAGTGGTACAAATGGACTCTCAATATTTTGCACTTCTCAACTTATCACTAACTATAAAACATTTATGGCTCATTTCAGAAACCCAATATTGAGTATTATAATAGCTTTAATAGCCGGCAAATTAATTAGATTTAATTATTACGATAACATAAAAGTAAACGTGAGTCAATCCAAGTATTGAATGATTGTGAGGCACATACGAGCACCATATTTTAAAAGCAGCAGCGTCCTGACTCGTTTTTATTCTTAATGAAAATACGCTACTTATTTGGGAACATGAAAATACATACCAATTCGTAGTAAGAGTCTATTCAACATGGATCCACTTCCTGCATTATTGCCGTTCGCGTTCACGTTCCCGGCATGACACCGGTTCATTATTTTCCATGCATTGGATAAGTCCATTGCGATAAAATGTACGTTTTAAATGAACTAACCGTCGACAAAAAGTAATGAGCAGGCACACGGACACTTAGCACTTTTAACTAAAAACGTACTACTAATCTGATGTATTTTAAACAAATACAATATGTTACAAATGGAAAAATATGTTGTTTGACAATTATAAGAGACTGGAAGGGTTTCTAACTAATATAGCACTTGTAGCGCCGGGTGTAATACGATTACACCTTCCTGAGCGAGTTGAGTAAACTGAAATGAATGAACAATGAAATCAGTACGCATAACAAAGAAAAGGACATTATAAGAAATGGCACGAGCACAATGCATTTTACAAGTATCATATATACAAGTTGTATACGTGTCTTTCGCGGAATTATGGACAATTGAGAGGTACTCACTCCTCATCACCTCATTCAATACAATGCAATGATTACAGTATTTAATTGCTGTGAAGAAGTTTGTTCTGAGCTTCGGATTTTGTAAACGAAAGAGGAAACAAAAAATATGGGTTTAGCATGATATAACAGCAGTAAAGTAAAGCAAAGTAATGGATAAATGTGCTCTCGGTTGGTTATGGCGACTTGTGACTTGGAAAATGCAGGGAACTGTAGTGTTATTGTGTTATATGGAACGAGTTTCCAACGTGCCCATGCAGAAAGATGTAGATAAGAAAATAATAGTAGGAATGACGATCATTGTTAAGATTCCAGGGTAGGCCACAATAATGTAACATATACTAAAGTAACATTAAAATGGTTCTGGAAGACACAAGGGAACATTTATTTGAAGCTGAAGAGATGAATGTCTCTCTACGCATTAGCTTATAATGTTGTGTACTTTAATAGCATTAAGGTTTATATTTCGGTACGAAATTCGTTGCAAGTAACTTTGACCATGAATGAAAACGAAAACATGAGACCAACTGAGAATAAAATGGAAATTTTCTTTACGATTTTCCGTGAGAACAATTGGATGACCACGGAGGAGAGCACACAGCTCAAAATGATGACGACGACGATGCACCGCTGACTTCTTCCCATTTAATTAAGAAAAGGAACTGCTAGAATGCAATCCAGGAAAACGTCCCGTGCAAGGGTTCCAATTCCAAGCCACAAAGGACATATAGGCACACATTTGTGTGACAATGACAATGTCATTAGCAGTCTCCATTTAGCAGCATAAAAAAGTTGCTTTACAATGTTTCACTTTGCCTTCGAAAGGTTCAACATGGGATTTCCCATTTGAATCCGTCCAATTAAAATTCTCATGATCAGTTGACGATGATCGCACAGAAGGAAAACTTGTACTCTGTGCAGTAGCGGTAGACTACTTGCATTATGGAACCCATGTAAAAATGAAGTTTCAGTAGACTGCACACTTCGCTCTTCTGCGGAAACTATTACAGTGTCAATTAATTTCAATGAGATCAACAGTTATACAATCTTAATGAGAGCAAATGTCAGGGAAAGGACAAAATCCCATACTAATTGAACCAAACCAGTTGTTATTTGGATAAAGCTAACTTTCATAAAGCCACACAATGTTATGTATAAACACAAGTGCACGAATTTAAAATAGAGTTGTGTTGATCCAAGGAGGATTTTGGGGAAAATCCTCCTATGGACCGAAGAGTTCTCATTCACTAGCCGTGACACCTAATACTGATTCACTTGACTTGTGGAATAAAAACAAAAAAGGACAAAATGCGACTGTCTGACTCAGTGTGTGGTTGAATTGAGAATGTCAGGATGGAAAGTGTACAATCCTTGGAAGTTTAGTACATATACTGGACTTAGCTCCAGTTCCAGTCTGCAAAGGAGGCACAAGACATTGACACATTGACTTCACAAAGCTCTCACTCTGATAAAGGATGATATCTCAAATAAATATAAGGACTAATAATAGTCAAGCACCAAAAACTTTTCTTAATCTCTATATCTAACGTTCAGAAAGTGTAAGAAGGAGAAAAAAAATCTTTTTCAAATTTCACATAACCTCAATATGTGTGATGATGGTTTCTTTCCTTGCTTCATCTAATATATTTGACTTTACTTCCGACCCTTTCGTTCTTCATCCATTTTTGTGTCCTGTAGTATCCTTCCGAAGTGTGTTAGAGAAAAGGAATCGTCACAAACGCGCCTTTGATAAAAGCTCCCCTATTTCGACTTTATAACATGACTACATTATCTGTCACTCTTTAAGAACGAATGAACTTGCCACATTATTGAGGCTTTTTTTTTACTATTTTTATACACCACATGAAAATGAACCAATGAATCATTTCAACTCTTTAAGAACGAATGAACTTGCTATATTATAGAGGCTTTTTAACTATTTTTTAACTATTTTTATACACCACATGAAAATGAACCAATGAATCATTTCAACCCACTCTGGTGCGCGTATATAAACGTTCCAAGCGTATGGTGTGGTTAAAAGACTTTACAAGTTTTTTCAAACGAAACCCAAGATTTCCAGCGTGGACTCATCCGGTTAATTATGTCTGAGGAGATTAGAGGCATTAATGTAGCAAAAATTGAGCTATGCTCATTGTATTAGTTAAACGTCACACGGAAAAGAAAACAAATACCGAACACATTACATATGAGTCATTTGAAAATCTTTACTTACAAGTGCCCGTACGTTTTGGGACTTGGGATTGGAACAAAAATGTTCACTAACGAAATCCTGTTCCGTTCGTCCTTGGCAATGATTGCACAAAAATATGCCACTATGATAAATGATACTGTATAAATGCTCCTTTATTGCTTTGATGCGTAGTTTACATAATCTTACACGAACTTTTTCACGTAAGTTGCAGACTTCAATCGCTTAATTGTGTAAAAAGTAACATTGCAAAATTTTGCAAACTTAGGCCTATGTGAAAAGGATAATTGTATGAAATCGATAAACGATCGCCCATACCAATTCTCATAATGTAATACATCCCTAATTTACATCGTTAAGATCCCATGTTTCCTATTCACAATTTTAATCCTTTTCTGCAGCATTCAATTTGGCAGGAATTCTCTAAAGACTGTAAGAGTTCAAGTCAACAAAAATGAGCCTTGATAAATGCAGCTGTTTTCACATGACGAAGACTTAAACTTAGAAAAAAGTGACAAGTGAAGGTTACATGCCCAGAAGTTCGGCTTACTTAGACTGATGCCGATGCTCACGAAAATAATGTTCGTTCTGAGCATGAAAACGAAAAAAGTGGTTCCAAGCTGCTGTTCCCGTCTTTCGATTATTCATGCTAATGAATGTTTAAAATGTTTGACTTTGAAAATTTGAATGAACCAAATCCAGGTTTCCCAACGCTACTTTTCGAAGAAGTTTTAAAAAGAGAATGTTTATTATTATGTTTAAAACGTCACTGTAAATGACGAAAACAGAAAATTTCATATTGAAAACTGCAAGCGTCTAAAGTGAAAAGTGATATTGCGATAAGGAAATGCAGCAGTCTCAAATGTTTTCCCGTTTCCTTGAACAATTGCAAATATACTCACTTAAAATGCAAGAAAAAGTAAGGGCATTTTGCAACTCGTCTCGCATTTTGAAAAACTATGAATGACACACATAAAATTGTTTTTACTTTGAATCAGTTGGCTCAAAAAGTAGTTCAATAACAGATAAAATCAAATTAGTATTACATTTATGTATCTATCAATTTCACCATTTACACGACTACACATGACCCCAATTTTATGAATAATTTGAAGAATATTGAATTAATTGACATTGAGAAAGTTTGTATAGCATTTTTACTGTATGCAATTGAACAATATTCGCAAGTTCATGGAATTGTGTTTTACAGCACATTTGCAATTCCATTTCATTACAAACAAACTGATATTAGCGAGCGTTTCAAATGGAGACTATAGAGCCAAGAACTCGATTAACTGTCTTCATTACGTGACAAGACACCCAAAAAAAGCAGAGGATGTAAGAAAAAATTTCCTGAACCGCATTTGAACAGAAAGTGATTGAAATAATTACATCAGACAAAATCGTGTTATTTCGTAATCTAATTTAATAAGTTAAACTCTCTTTCAACTTCACTCGCAAAAAGTGCGGTGAATGGTGGGTACAGAGGAAAAAAACACGTTCAGGTTTTAATGAGAGACCATGACTGCCAAACTTTCAAAAGCTGCATGGTATGATTATTCATTCTTGAGTAAAGTAAGCAGTAGTTCTGAAAGCAGTTAGTGTCATGAACTTAGTATATTTACGTACGAATGTGAGAAAGAAGTAATATGTCCCATGTGTGTGTGCCAGCGCAAAAACCGGGAGTCAAAACCACACACCTTGTGATTTGCAAATTTGCTATTCATTTTGCCAAGAAATGCTGGAGCCTCTTGACAAAAAAAGAACTAGCGTCAGAGAAGGAACAAATTACAATTTATAATTAGAATCTCAATAAATGAAGACAGAATATTGTTTAACAGACGTAGTCCATTAAAAAGTCACTACATCTGTTCCTTTTTATCTTGGATTTGGCACGCTTGTGCGTCACTACAATTCCCTTAATGTAGTCCCTTAAAATGACTGATGACCTGTGTACTTTCAGATTCAGTAATCAGTAAACGACCTTGTAAACTGACCGCAAGGGTGTCTTGACTCCTTGGCTTTCTTCCGACAAATCTTGTAAACTACATTAGTCAGTTTCAAGATGCTAACATGTTAGATGTTACCAAGAAAGAGAACCTATATTTTTCATAAAACAACCAATGTGTCCCACTGCAAATCTGCGGATTTCGGAAGTGGTTCGCAATAGTCAAGAATACTAATAACATCTCTTGAAGCTTTGGCATGAGGTCGACCATGAACTAATAATACGTACAAAAGTCGTATTCACCTACACGTTCACCGTCGTTGAAATATAAAGGTAATTCACTACTATGCTCACTCTTCTTCAGTTGGTTTGGTCCTCTGTCTTCCCATCCTGAGTGGAAATGAGACGGAAAGTGTGTGCATAAAGTCAAGCTGGCACTCACCAATTTAAATTTAGCTCAAACTTCTACTAGTATACGTGAATACACATGGTTTTCTTTGTTCTGCGTGCTCAAAGGCTCAAAGCTTTGCATGCGAATTTGCGAATACAAGTACTGTATGCGCTACGTGTGGCTTGTTGACATTAGCACATGGCACTGAATGCCAATACCGATATTTTTGCACTTGCACTAGGGAAAACAGAAAATCGCAGCATCAATATTCTACTATGAGAAGGAGAGGGACATGAAATGCATTTTCGGTTTTCTATACAGATACGTATAGCACACCGTATGGTACACCAGCAGCAAGCGTTGGCGACAATGCACTGAGATTTTGCATTTTGCAATGCAAAAATTTAAATTTAGAAGTAGCGCAAACGAAGGAGACGCTCTTGGATGCCGCTGGAGTAGATAAGGTTTCTTATTCCAAGATTACATAGTGCATGATGTTAAAAACCATTGGATCCGTACTGAAAAGAGCCAGTGACGTAGGCACTCTGATTTTATACATTTCTTTGGAGAAGTGTTTCCAGAAGAGTAGTAAGTAGTAGCTTTTTTACTTCACCTCTCGTGACCTTTCCTATGAAATCCTTTTGACCAAAATGTTTGATATGACATTCTGCTACTATAAATCACGCAGGGGACGAATGATGAGCTGCAAGACATAAGATGAGAACAGACTCAGCTGTCCAAGACAGCCTGTCTTTGTTTCAAGACATCATCGGATCATCCTCGTTGTCGTCTTCATTTCGTCGTTGCAAAGATGTTTTGACACATACAAAAGGGAGTCACTTTATTTGTGTCTTTATTATACTTTCTTCCTTTGCTTGGGTCGTGTGCTGAGTGTGCATCACATAGTCCATAGAAAATACAGGACAGGGACCTAAAACTATAAACACAGAACGGTGTGGTTGTCGCTTGCACAAAACGTAATTCCCTCCATGAAACAGACGCTATTGCACATTCTTCATGCAAATGTCTCAAACAGTCCAATATTGTACGTGTACCATATCTTACGATTCGTATTCGTATTCATACAAATTACAACTAAGGATGACACCGGAATACTACAAGATACAGTGAATGCTGTGACCAAGAGAAAAGCTCTGAATGATAACCGAAAATGGCGTGAAATGAAATTAGGGGTTTGTTTTCCTGTGTTGTGCTCAAAGAAGTTTCATTTAATGCAAGTAGTATGTACTTACTGTTACAGTAGAAGTACTACGTCCACACCGTGAATTCCAGCTCGACGTTTAGAACTGTCACATAGACGAACTAAAGAAAATCAAGATCGCAGTCCGCCCTAGCCGAATATGCAGTTAGACTTTATATTAGGCACGTTTGATAAGCTGCTGTCTCTGATAAGCATCATCTTCACTTTGACTGGAACACTGCTCGATATCTGTCTCCCGCATCTGTTCCATGACTATATTTGACTGTGTTCACACACACGCACATACACACACGAAGAGTCAGCAGTAATAGTTTGTAGTATTACTGCAAACTGAACTACATGATGGGACGGACAGTCAATACACAATGCCTTATGTAATGCGAGTGATTGCGAGGATGATTTGATGATGATGACGATGAATCCCACCGACGACGACGACGTTGCTGCATGTTACGAGGGATTGCAACGGCGAATCAGTGCTTGTGCAGAATGATTTGGACTACTGGACACACAAATCAACGTTGGAAGTAGCAATAATAGTATGACGCTGTAATCTTCTCCAGTAACAGCACCTCCAGCAACACAAGGCAAAAATTTAGTAAAGAGTACTGAGCACTTGAAAACCATGGACAATGAGTGTGCGTTTCATTCGCTAACAACGACGACGAAGACAACAGACTGTTGTGTATATTACTAGACGCAATGCTTCGTCAACACAGACTGAACTCAATCAAAGATTTGTCTGCTTATTAATGCAACGTACCGAGGACGAAAAGAAACCTGAACAGGAGAACAGGACAGTAGCATGAGCACGGCAGCACACAAAGATTAATTCACCATCGAATGTAACGATATCTTGATTAAATAGTCTTTTTCCCAATGGAACTTACTACATAACCTAACGTACTGGTACACGTCAATGTAACACCGATGCGATGAGACAACAACCATAAGCAAAGCTGGGTCTCTCCAGCTTCCAGCTTGCCAGTCGCTCTTCACTCTTTCTCTCGTTAAGTTAACGTCTCGGTGAATAAATGAATCTTTAATTTTCTGGCGGGTGGACTAATTGCCTCGTTCACTGAGAGATAATGAGTGTATCACATTAACTTCACCTCAACTTAATCCAAGTCACAAAGAATTAAGAGAGGCTTAACTTGCACTTGAGTGTGCATGTGCAGGAAACTTGTCAGCTACTAGCATGAATTACTGTAACAACCTGAGCCAACTCCGATCCATGCGATGATGCATGGCAAGCAAAACGGCAGCACAAAATTTGCAAATTGTTGCTTCCATGATAATGCAAAATATTTTATGATGGTAGCTTTTTGCATTAGTAGTCGAAGCAAACACGTAGGAGAGAACCAATGGGGAATATTATATTTTTTGTTCGCGTTTCGACACACACGTTGCATTCGCACTACACCAATGCGCTGTGAGGATTATGCAATGATCATCTGCCTCGATTTTCCCCTTGTGGCTCTCACAAGGTCTAATAATCTGACGGTCGTTTAATTTATCAAACTGCATGGACAATCAAACTACAGAGAATCTCCAGAATGAAGAAATCTCAAATGATCCCAGTTCCAAGAAACAACCTCCTCCGTTGTACTAAATTTAAAACCAGGCAAATTTTCATTTGTTCGTGGCTTCAAAGTCTATCTTTATATAACACGTCAATTCAGAATATATTGAGATCAACATGGTTTTAAAAGAGTTTTAAAAAAAAGTACAGTTTGTTTAATATAAAATCAAAGAAGAACAATGCATAGATGCAGGGGTAGCAAGGTAGAATTGCAAGTACAACGTCAACGTGTCAGGTGCACAGTGCACACACGCCGTTGTTGGTGCCATGAAAAACTGGACATTTGACTTTTAAAAGTGCACAAATATAATAAACGAATTAATGTAAATATTAAAAGAAGAAGAAGAGAGAAGGAAAAACGAGCAGCTGTTGATTCTTCAGTTGGAATAATTATTCATGACATGACGACTCAAATCTCAAGGTGGTTTGCCACTCTTGAGCTTGAGGTATGCACAATATCGTCATACACTCTACGGCAACTTCAATAAGGCTCCCTTTTGCAAACAATCAAAAACTCTCAACATGCATACAACCATTTACAATTATCATCATCATTAAATTACACACGAGGTGTATGTGTATAACGCATGGACAGACCACGTTGCAAAAACACCTTAGCATTAAAACATCAAAGTGGCGAAAAAAAGATGGCTCAACAACGTAAGCATAGCCGCACAAGCCTCACTCCATGCGTTTTGTTTCTGCTTGGGGAAAATTCAATGTCAGATAATCTTGCAACTGGAAAAGTCTTATGTTTTGCAATTTCTTAAGGCACTCACTCAAGGCTCAAGTAATAAAATCTATTGTGCCCTCTCCTATGCCTTTGTCACGTTGTGTTGTGTTTTATTGTGTTTTTCTCTGCTTACATAAGAAACGGTGAAGCAAGTTCCATTTTTCTATGGAAGCGTGTATAAAATATATAATGTAACCATCGGATAGTATACAGAGGTACATCAAACGATCAAACCAAACCACTTTGCCCCAATCCTCAATAATGTGTTTCCTTACGCTAACCATTACCAAGATTGTTTACTACTATGTTATAAAAGGAACGTTTGTGTGTTCTTTGTTGTGTGAAACAGAAGGAAGTTAAATATCATTCTAAACCAAATAACAATCATACCATCATGTTAATTGGCTCTATCTCGTTTATATAGTTTACTCAAACATTTTATGGACTTTTTATATGACTTGTTGAATGTTATATTATGTTGTAAATTATTATATCACCTCATCATTACTAATTGAACTAATGAAATGAAAAATTGATGGGCTTACCGTTTGTTTTATGATGATGACTTTGATGTCCACTTGATGGTCCTTGCGATTGATAATGAGGATGATGTTGATTGTGACTATGAGGATGAGACGGAGATACAAATAAAGAACTAAAGTTTTCAACAATCACAGAAGTTACGGAAGCTGCAGAGTTTCCGGTATGCTGTACTATATTTGAATGATCACTATCTCCACAAACACTTCCACTGTTGCTGCTCAAGTGAGACAATCTCCGAGAAGAAGACGAAGATGATGAAGTACAAGAAGAAGAAGAAGAATGATTGTTATGATTACTATTGTTGCTGAGATGATGATTTTGATGATGATGATGTTGGTGAAGTTGTGTTTGGGAGTGAGTGGTACTAGTGGAACATGGAGAATGTGCCGGTGTTCCCGAGAAAGCAAGCCCTTCAGACGATTTGGCAGTGCGACCTGACAGCACGGCTGTTGAGGCCGAACTCATCCCTTCCATCATCTGCGGCAAGAAGACGACAAGGATTCTTCGTGAGGAGATAGCAAATTATCACAGTTGGGATATTGGACTACTATGTAGTACCATGGCATTTCTACACGTTCAAATGGGATTTGAGACCACCGTCACTCTTCTACTTCCACGCACGGCGAACACCATGTCCTTCCATGTAACGTCATTCTTAAGCACTTGTTCTTGAAGCTATTCTGAGTTTGTCATACAATAATCACTTATATCCCACCAAACAATAGTTTTTCCGTATTTAACTCATTCGACTCGTATTACTCCGTTTTCCTTCAAAAATTAATGGGAATGGAAACGTCAAACACAAATTATTATTAGGTTATTGGGGGCAAAACATTCAAGTCAGTTTTCAAGTTTTTGAGTACTATAGTATTTTGCTTTTGCACTCGATTGCTACATTTAGCTTAAATATTCAAGATTATTATGACACTATCACACAAAAATTAGTAGTAATAAAGAATGATGAGGGACAGTAAGCATTTCATTATTTCCGATTAATTTGATAAAAAAGCACAAATTGGGATTGTCATCTTCCTTGTTTGCTCACCCAGGGCATCTGACATTACCCCATTAGCTGTTTGAAAGGAAGTAAAACAAAGCGTAAAACGCAAAATGTAACATCAATCATTGAAAGTGATGTAAATGCAAACATGTAACAATTTAAAGTACGGGGATAAGTAAAATTGTAAATTGAAAAAAATAAATTGTAGTCAAGGTATACAAAAAAGCGCGTAACATCTCATACTTAGAACTAGTAAACTCGTCTTGTCTTGTCTCTCTCCAAAAAAGCAGTTATATGAGTAAAGACGATGGCAATTGGAAACGTAATAGCAGAATTGTAATTCTCCAAGCACGTTTGCGGCACACACAAAAACATAAAGTTATGAAGAAGAAGTTGGTATAAAGAAGAAGAAGCCTAATTCATCCTGTCCTGTATGACTTTGAGAATTGGCAAGCGTCGTATATTGCAAATAACGTAGAATCTTGTGTAGATGCTTCTTTGAGTAGAAAGACTTGAGGAACTTACATATTTTTATTTTTTAACACACACTCGCACATATAACACAAGAAGTTCAAGCGGAGATTGACGAAAGAGAAATGTGTATTCACTTGCGTCGTGTGTACTTACTAAGCAAGTTTGCAGTTTGCATGCTAGAACACATTTGAATGGTGGTTTTGCGTGGCCTAGTCAAAACTACGGGGATTTGCACTAACTGAGGCTCTGTTACTTGCTTCACTTCGCGTTGCTCGTTTGGCATTGGCAAGGTTTTTTTGGCCAACGGTCCAAAAAAAGCCGTATCAACTCGTCGTCACCAAACCACTCACTTGCTCTTGTACTCTCTGCAAAACTGTGCAAATGTGCAACTCAATTATATTCTGTATATGGGTGATCTTGCACCAACTGATTAATGACAAAAAATGTCATCCTACAACGACCACTTTATAAAGTGTTCTCTCTGCTCTAATTGTATTAGTAAAGTTGTTAAGAATAACGTCACTCAGCATGATTCATACTCCGCCTCAATTGTTAGTATATTGTAAAAGTAAATAATAATAATATTTTGCTCGGAAATTGAAACTGAGGTTGTTTACAGATCACGTAAATAGTAATATTGTTTATCTCTACAATTATAAAGAATACTACATATTACTGTTCCTAATACAGATCTCATGGGAAACTTGTCGGCAACTGGAAGGCAAATGAACAACTGAGCTGGAGTTTCTGCACCCTCATGCCATGATTTTGATTACAGCAGGACTTTTATTTATCCATGCAAAATGGACTCGTTCCTGATAATTCCAATGTCCAAATGTATGACAGAAACACTTGTCCTCTAAACACTGTTAATAACAAAACCATAAACCATGCTTGTCCACAGTTTGTAGCTCTGACTACGCTTACAGTAAATTTACTGCTTTCTTGGGTTAAAATGTTGGTTGCGAAATCAGTTGCTCTCGATATTTTATTTCTCCAGAAGTAAAAGCGATTCAATAGGATAGTTTCATGTATACGCTTACTGTATCGTTGCGTTTTTGAGAAGATATTGAATTTAGACAAAGGATTTCAAAAAGAAAAAGGTTTTAGTATAATGTATATATAAACAAGTAAGTCACATGTATCCGGAAATGATGGTAGGAAGAGTCAGCAAGTGCACTTGACTTTGACCCACACGGTTTCGGGAGGTCTTCCTCGTTTTTACTGTGTGTCGTGATTGTTGTTGGGTTAAACTGCAGAGCATTGACGATTGCATCTTCAAAATCCTTTTAGAGAGAATGAAAAGGACTCCTTTTCGTGTTTTTTGGGGTTGGGAGAGAGGAATTCAGCGTGAATGTAGTCCACAACAAACATGTAAACATATAATAAAGTGTAACTATTGTACAGCATGTCATACTGCATGCAAATGCAATGTAGAAAATGGTTGCTTGACAGGAATCAAAATCTTGCACATAACAAAACCTCGTAAGTAAATTTCCACCTCATCAACCGGTGGCATTGTGTTCCACATGTGCGTTTGTAAAGTGTGTGAGTGTGTTTGTGAGATGGGCTCAGATAAGAGGTCTAGTAAGTTTTTGATATGCAAGTAGTAGCCAGTTGGTCGGGTCGTAAGAGTCGTAAGTCGTAAGCCCTTTCGCACTACAAGAGATCGAGTCAAGCTACTTAGGCCTTCTCACAGTCTCAAGTCGCATGGATTAAGTTTTGTCTCATGTCATACTATGTCTCATCATTCCCATATTGTCATGCTACGAAACCAAGTAAACTTTACTGCTGCAAACTGCTGCTCGTCGCTCTTCCTTCGGAAACGATGTATTATATTATATACATCCAAACACAAACTACAATTTTGAGCCAAAGTCATATAATATTGGAGCTTACAATACAAATTTTAAGTATCTTTCGAACGCAACTTCTCTACTAATACCAATTCACTAAAAATGTTCCTTCCATAATGCAGCAAGCGTTTACAAAAAAGCTGAAGAGTGCCTGCAGTGTACTGAGTACTTGATGTGAGTCACACGCTCCCTTCGGCTCCTCAACCTACACCTATTATGTAAAGGTCACAGACTTCAGGCAACCCTTTCCTCATGACACATTCAAAAGGAACGATAAGAAAATGCTTCATCTTGACAAGTCATTCGTCAGACTCAAAACACTATCATCCAAAATCCTAAATTCATCATCAAAACCAGCGTCAGCTTTAAAAAAGAACTCGTTTAAATTATTTCACCCATAAAAATACATGAAAAGGAAACTTGTAAAACGTTGCACAAAATTAGAATATTATTACAACTCAATGTCAGAAAAATGCCAAGGTGTTAAATCGCACAATCTGCTCTAATACAATTTTATTGAAGACGAGAACAGATTAGATCTCAATATGCCAATGTAACGTTTTTAGTGTATGCTTTTCCTATGTTTCTGTATTCGTTTAAGTGTACACTTATCTTATCTTTCAGCCAGCTTTATAATACGTTGCATTAAGTTCAAATCTGTACCATTACTTAATTAATTCATAATTGATATTAAGTTTTGCTACGTGTTTCCTTTATTTATAATCACTTATACGTAAGCACAACATTATATGAAACATATCACTTTGTAAAATGCTCCATTTGTATTATACAGTTTATATCAGTGCTAGTCTTTCAAGCCCTTGACAAGAAACTTTACTTATTCCAATCCAGAGTCAGTGCAATTTACTGGCCAGAGTAGACGAGTTCAGATTTGTTTTAAGTTTTTAATAATTCATAATCACTCATTGGATTGACAACCAATAAAAGCTGATAAGACAAAATTAATCGATTTCATTCCGACATTACAATTACAGTACATTTATTCTTTCCATCTTACAAAACGTAAAAGTCCAAAATCGTAGCTAACGGTTGAAAATGGTTAATGTGAGAAAAAAATCAGCATCGCTCCGAAAAAGGAAGTGTCTGCCTATGAAATTATAGACCATTTAATGAGAGTTGTGACTTCACATTTGACTACATTTCGGTACAATCTGTAAACTACGGTGATTCACTGTTAGTCAGCCTGTCTAAATCAACCGTGCGTCAACTACATAATATGATTACAATTGCCCCACTTCCCTCAGGATTATCCTTTTATGCTTACTAATTTTAGAAACGTTTTAACGCTTCAACTATAAATCCCACATCTACAAACATATGTGGTGGATGTACTAGGGATGCTTTGCTATTTTGGATGAATGCTTTCATTCTTTTTTACGGAATTCCATAACAACTGAGTCATTTTTTGAGTTCCTTTGTTATCTCATCATGGAAGGATAAAGAAATTTGTGCACGTAATATTGATCCAGACATGCCATTTTAGTTATTCATATAGGTTCACCTCTTGAAATGAGTATATGACAACCTTAACATATTATTAATAACTGTACTTCACCTTTTAAAATTAATACAATGTAGCGTTCTTTCGATAAATATGATAAACTATTCTGCGCTGATACTACACTTTATGTAACCCATTAAATAATCATAAATGTGAAGCATTTGGAACCAAAACAAACAAGTTTGTCTCTTTGTTTCTGTGAGTTTAAGTACAATAGCTTGCCTTCGTCTCCAAAAATGTTGATAGATTGTAATTTGATAAAACGAGTGCTGAAACTACATCTAATTGTCCTATTATTAGTACAGTGACACACGCAAAACGAATGCAAATAATTTTACGATGAGAACAACTCAAGTGAACTTTCATGGACAAAACAATTAAAAGAAGATGTCAATACACTGCCGTCAACACGATAATTAGATAATGCATAATATTTATTCTATGACGTAGAGAAAAGATACATGTCATCTTGTAGTAACTCATAAATAAAATGTATAGTGCCAATTAGTACAAATGTACATAAACAGAATGCGTAATGATTATGAATGAACAATAATCTTCACATTTCGAACAGATTTTGATTTTCTTTTCTTACAGGACAGCACATTTTTGCAGAGTAAAGAATCATATAATCACTGTTTAGAATGGAAGACTGTGTAAATGGCAGTTAAAAGTTGTAGGAGACAGCGTGGCAGTGAATAAGATTTTGGGGGAACTGAAAGAAAAAGTCAGTGAACCTGAATTGGTGTCGTAATGAAAACGAAGGAGTGGCTGGTCAAGAGCACATTTTGCAGATTGCTCCAAGTCCGTGGAGCAAAGTCCAAAGTGTCAAATCAAATTATAGTGACAGCATTTGACTACTTTCTGCATTGGACTCACACAGCCGCCAAAGCTTTTCCCTTGCCTTCTTCAAAGAAAATTGTACAATTTTTTTTCAAACTGGAAGTAAAATGTAATTTTTTGACCTCAAAATACAACTGTAATCGTATTTTTCGACCCGAATTCATACTTCGTCAACTTTGTTAACGTAATAATATGTAATGCATATAGTCTTTTCATCCCTTTGAACCTTACGCATGAATATCGATGTTCATAGTGCTTTCATCATACGTGCTTTCACTCCTAACAACCATTCCATTCAGACTTTTCATCCTTCGGAACTGTTACTTTGGGTTACTTCCTCATGGACAATTTCTTCAAGGTAAATAATGACAACGAGACTAATGTAGGATTCCGAAATTAACCAAGTGTGCTGATCTCGCTAGTATGCTCCACTTTCTCTGACAAAATTCCTTTCCCACGAGAGGTGTCATAGATGAGCCTTGCCATTAATTATGCAAACTTTTGCTACCATAGGATATCGTATATAAATTGCATATTTTTATACTAGTACTAAGTAATTTGTCTGTGGTCTTATTTTCGGCTTTGGCTTTGCCGTCGTTGTATTTTGTTTCAGTAAGTGAATCGGCAGTTTCAATAGGAATCGAAATGCTTGCAATGAGACTAAGCGTCAAGCGTTAAATTCAATACTATCTGAACAAACATGCAGCAGTAAGTAGTTATTATGTACTTATATTTCTATATTAAGTTCCGTTGAAGTTGTTGTGCAACTGAAATTTGTTTTTATAGTTTGTTAATGGTGTGAACCACGTTCTTGAACATGAAAAGTTCAAACAGCGAAGGAAAATGACGCATAGCCCCAATATATATGTAAAAGTAATGGTTTAACGCCGAAAGGATTGACAAAACTGCGTACTATTAAGTATACGCGTCAACAACTCTCGTCCAAAGGTTAGTTGATGAAGAAAAGTGAAGGTTGCATGGTACAAGAACCCAAAACTGCCAAGAAATGCAGATTTTTTCAATTTTTATTTTTATTTGTACGAAATGCAATGTAATGCTAATGCTACACTTTACGATGGAAACTCACACCTCATCAGAGTTGAACTATGAGCTTACTGATACAAATGAGGATGACCAAAGTTCGTCAAAAAAACTTTTTTTCAACGATGAGCAAGTTGCAGACCAAGGCACACTATCTCCTTGCGACAGCACAAATCATTTGGAAAGATGTGAAAAAATGTTATAATTTAATGATGAAATGACAGTTGTGGTCTGCATGGAACATGCCAATTTACTATCCTTCCTCATGTCCGTCTGCGAGAGATGAGTTTCTTTATCTCCTTCGTGACTTTGACTGACTTCAACGACGACCTTTGTCTCCGTTCGATCACTTTCGAATGAAGTTAATAGTAAGAAGCAGGACATTGTTCAACTAATTATTACGTTAATTATATCAGAACCAGGATTCCACGAAGATTAAAAAAAACTCAAAAAATGATGACGAGATTATGTGTCATATATGCCTTCCAGGATTCAGGATCTTTCACACAGGAGTCCAATGCAGTGGTCAACAGTTATGAGGGGTTCACATCGGAGGATTCAAACTGATTTCAAGGTCCTTTCGCACGCAGCACGCAATGCCCACATGATATATTTATTTTTAGTGCGATTCAAGTAAAAATGCCGTAACAAATGTCATGCAGAAAAAATGACAAACACAAATAAAGTGAAACACTTGCACACTATCATTTCCAAAAAGAACATAAATACACAGATATTTTTATTTTTATGTATACTTGACTCTTAGCCACATAAATGTTACGTCTTAAGAATAATACGTCATTAGCATAATTAGCATATGTACGGGGAACGACATCACTAGACTTAGTTTTTCTGCTTCTAGAACATTATAATTTTTGTAGACACCACACAATAAGCAAAAACAAAGTTGTAGTAATCAGTAATTCTATAGTACGTACAATTGAAATTAAACGCACTGAATTATCCATAATTTCAAGGTGAAAACCTCATTCCACGAGGCCTCCAATGCTTGAAAACACAATGCAATGTTTATTATATAAGGAGAGAATGATGGTTTCTTTTAAATAATTCATATTATACTTGATATTATGAACAATACGCACGATTAAAACACCATTAAACATATAGAATGAGAATAGACTATAGTATTTATGTTTTTATACAGTAATGCTTTGTTATGGTCATACCAGTGTTCAAGTTACAATACGGGAGGAAAAAACCATGATTTTTTTCTTTACAATATGTACAGAGTTGATAGCATTCTCAGCATTCTCCTGCACATGCACACAAAAAACTTCATAATTAGTAGTATTATTATGCATTAGTATTAATAATTTTTTACCATGTAGTCAAATTGGTTTTTCGTACAGAATTATTCCATTTCTTTTGCAGTACAGCTACAATTAGATTATGGTAATTAGTTTATTAGTACTTAATTAACTAGTGTACATATAATTACCTAAGACAACTCGAGGATTAATTTATTAATATCCAGTACATAGTTTAAATATCGGTTTAGTGAGAATGTAAAGGGTGATGAAGGTGGGATGCTTTCGAGAAACATGGTTTAATGAATTTAGTAAATTCTCAAGTTTGATTTTTTTTTCAGTTTCCTCCACTCCTGTTCAAAAAACGATTAATTATCCAGAAAACACTTTCACACATACACACGTATAATAAAATTTGCAAACCAAAAAAAAATGAAAAAAAACTTTGTTCGTTTTATGCGTCTAAATAGTATTAATACAAATACGATCTTTTTCCTTTTCTTGGAAATATAAATTGAACATTTTTCTATGGCGCATTGATTTTGTGCACAATAACGCATCACAATAAAGTAAACTGACTCAACAACTCCATTATTTTATCGCAATATAAGTTTCAATTTATAGCAAAACAGTCAAAAATCGGAAAGAGTTGAAGATTAATTGAAAATCAACGAAAATCCAAGTGTTCCGGTTGTTTGGTCCCTCCTAAGCAAAAACCCGATGAATACAATTCCTTTAAGTTTTTTATCAAGATTTCTTTACTTTCGGATGATAAAACCTTTCCATTAGTAGTGTGACAAACACTTGAAACCCTGATCCATCCTTTTCCATGACCTTGATACTAAAATGAATTTTGATGTCTCCACAATATAGTAGCATCTCTACAATAATAATGTTATATCTTTAGAATGAAATTCGGAGAAAATATTAACGATTGTGGGGATGAAGAGGGCGATCTGAAGTCTACTAATTGGATTGCATCTCATCATTCGTGTCTGAATAGAGTATATAATGAAGCTTGAGTACGTGCAGGCTGCTCTACGCTGCTTAGAATCAATAATAGCATTCGCATCCTTGGTCGTCATTAATCAAAAGAATCTATCAATATTCCCCACGGAGTTTTTGCAAGTTTTTCCCAGAAGGAAAAAAAACATTTCTCGGCAAAAAGCTATATCTTTTTCATATTACAAGAAGCAGAAATGCAAGAATTCCTTTCTTTGTCAGTAGCACTCAAACAACAAAACCACTTGTACGAAATGAGATCCATTCTGAATGAAAAAGCTCGTTAGTTATGCAAAACAGCTCGAAAAAAATCACCTCAATACAACCAATCACAGCGGAAAAGAAATCATTAAACGTTACAGTAAGCTTTACCACAAAATAACAATAACAATAACAACACAACAATTTCAGACAAATTCATAAAATTTTCAGAAAAATATACCAGGCAAAAAACTTTCCAGATAAAAAATATCTGCTTTATAAAATGTGAACGCAAAAAATTGACAAATTATAGTAGCTATTATATTTTGGAAAAATTCAATACTAATTTGTTTCATCAAGTCACGATGAAAAATCATATCTAATGTAATACAAAACATACAATAGAGCGAACGCGTGTTTTTTAAGACCGATCTGTTTAAAGTTGAAACAATGGATAATAGAGTACAAAATTTTATCCATGGGTTTTTCTGTTGCATTTTTCATATAGTTCCAGTATAGTAAAGTAGTACTGTTATGTTGTGGAAGCCAAAACTTATCAATACATAGTATAGATTAATACAAATGATTGATAATCGTCTTAAAACCAAAAATTGAAATGCAAAATTTCTTAAGGGCTTAACAAGTAGACCATACTGAAGTGGAATACCAGATAGAGACGGAGGCTTACACACGCATTCGGAAAAGATCACACAGAAATCGCTAACTTTCTGAAAGATGCAAAATACGTAACCTGGTTTTATTATGACACAACTCTATGCGATGAATCGTCAACTGCTTACACTAACTAAGCCACAGCTTGAATTCTTTACTATCAGTAAATTTCAATTAATTTTATGAAACCTCTTGGTTCATTTCAGTACACAAATATTAGCTTAGAAGCGTTAGAAACAACGCTTAAAAAGTAAATTTGACCGTCGTTCGTGTCCAGTCTATACACGCAGAAAAATCTTTTCAAAAATGATCTTGAGTAGACGTCTCCGACCAACTATGAAAAGTCGTAGCGGCTGAATAAGAGCGTCACAGCTTGTCCTCAATTTATTACTTTATAGGCTCGTTGTAATAATTTTGGAGTCCTTTTTACTTTCCCATTAGTTACATTCGCGAACGCTAACGCAGAAAGCCAACGACGTGGCTTTGGAGCAGAAAAGAAACACAACACAGTGTGAATAATAGTTGAATAACAGAGATGAGATAATAATAAGGGTCAGGCCAGGAGGAATTGAAGCAAAGCAAATACAGTGGATACTATTACGGAATTATCCTTAGGTTCGGGAGACGGAGGTGACCTTTCCTTGAGTGTGCACTATAAGGTATACAAATGCTTGAGCGTCGTAGGCCAAAGAAGCCATTTCGTGCAAAGACTACAATTTTCTCTCAGAATGAATATTTCTTTCATCTCCAAGAATTCTACAGTATGTGCTCATTTGGTTGAATCCCAGAAAGAGCCACCCTTGCCTTGTGATATAAAACCTAGTCCACGAGAGTCGCTTGTCCTTCTCAAGTAACGTGCAAACATCAAATTTTGTAGAGACAAGGAATTTTTGAGAAGTTGCTTGCTTTTGCTGCTCACCGTCGGGAAATAAATGTGCAAATGTGCCAGTCTTCGAGTACGAGCGCTCAAACTTGTAAAAAGCAGAATCCCTTCTGAAAAGGCTTCAGTTTTTCTTGCTTACGAAACCTGAAAGGAAAAGCGACGCAGCATTGGATTTCAAAAAGAACTGATCAATAACTCACTCTCCAGGTTGTTTTCACTTCCCCCTAATATCATATTATAAAACGAGCCAAGTGATCGTCTTCGTGCGCGTGCAAAAAGGTAAGGTCGTAGCAGAGGTACTGTCATGGAAAGCGTCAAGACTTTTGCACATAATCATAACACATTTTGGGAGCCAAAAAGCGACTTAATTAAGTTTCAGGTTTTTTCCTCCTCCAGCCATCTTTTCCCTATTATGGCTTTCTTTTGCTTCATGCCAATGTGACCCTGTACACATCTCAAGCACGGACGAAATAAATCAATTACGTATGTAGCTGAAGAAAAAGGAAACCAAATCAACTACCTCAAGTTTCAGCGAGTGACAAGAAATACTTATTTAGCTCAAACTCCAGCAGCAGCACAGGGGAAAAGTGTCGACTTTCCTTTTCAACCCCACGATAGTTTCTCACAGCGCTGCTGAGACGTCAATGAATTAGTCACCTTTGAAAGTCTATAACATACATTACCGTAAGCAAAATGAGAATTGTAATTCAGTTCAAGTCAAAGCATATATAAATAGTAGTACGCAAATTTCTATCAAAATTCAAATTATGACTCCTACGACTACAAGATACAAAATCATGGTGTATTCTTTTACGAAACTCGCAATGGAAATGCTCGGAAACCTTGTTGAAACATCTGCATACTCCATACAGTAACTGAATGGCAAGCAAACGACAGAACTAGACAAATTGCTTTGTAAACTTACAAGTCTTCAGTGTGTAACAATGGCAGCATACGAAAACAATAATAAAACACCTGTTTTTTGGTCAGAATGTTTTCTTCAAGTTTACCTACGCCCTAATGGCTCTTCTTCTACTAAACGCTTTACACTTGTTGTGACTTAAATACCTTGTGGTGTACAGGCTTGTATGATTTAGCCCTTAAACATTCGCTTATTCAAATTGTAATTATAGTTATAGTTACAGTACTATTCTATTATAGTAATATACCAATGTAAATCATAATCGTAAACATGTAATAAATAATAATATAATAATTGTAACATCATCATCATTATCAATATTATATAATATTAATAATAATCCTTAAATACAGTTTTCTGGTTCCGAACCTTAAAAGAAGTTGAGTTGACAACTTCTCGTCTCAAGTTACTTAACACTATAGTTTCAATTATCTTTTTGTTAAATGTAATATAAGTTATGAATTTAATATCGTATATATTCACTCGAGTCACAATCACAAGTAGTTTTCGTGTTGCCTTTGTTTGTAGCGTTTAACAGTGGAGGTGCATGAAGAATTTTGAAGTAAAATTCCATATCTGTGTGTTGTTTTCTCTTACAATTTTGGAAAAACATTAATTTATACGAGTAATTTTGGCAATGTGCAAATTTTGTGCTAATCTTTTAAAAGTTTCGAGTATAGTCTTGAGAAAATGATTAGATGAAAGCGCTTTGCCACAATTTTGCCTTCTGGCGAGTTGCGAATTCTTAGCATGCAAACTTGATGCATTGCATTGTCTAAAGTTGTTCTTGATGAGTTTTTGGAGTCTGGGCTCAAGAATGCAAACTATTTCTCGTCATCAACGATAAACGGAGAAAATACGAATTGGCCTTGATTTCAATATGAATTTGACAATACACCGGGCCATTATACTTCCCGCATCAGCAAGCCAGTTGTTCGACGATTGAGTGAGCCTACAAGCTCCAAATAAAATCGATTATTCTGAACAGAGGAAACGAGGAAATAATGCCACAAATGTCCTCCTCTAGTCGCTCAGCAAGATTCAAAGTCAGAAAACAAATTTCTCCAGTCATTCATACACGATTGGAAATTTATATGAAATTTGTAACGCAATCCTGGCTCATAAATTACTGTATTTTATGTACCGTAAACGACGTAAATTAATGTTTTCATATTTTGTCCACTTTTTTTGCTTCTTTGTTTTGTAGCGTTGTAAATGATTATTTTAAATATATGACACTGTGTACATCCCTAAATTAAACAATCGTTGTTTGTCACTAAAAACTAGAACCTGAATAATGTTTGTTATATCCATATAATTAAATGGTAAATTTGCATTTTTACACCTACTGAAATTCAGACCTAAAAACATGAAACTGTATAATATATGGTCAGCTCTCCTTCTTCTGCACATTATACATTATTAACCAATTGGCCGCATATGGGGCAGCTTGCCACTTGACTGACTTAGGCTTGTGTGTGGAATCTAGCCACATTTGTCTACTTGTAGAATTTAGTACAAACTGCTTGTAGAATCTAGACTCCTCGGATTACTTTGCACTCTGACTTTCACCAATCCCAACCTATGTAACGAAGCAAAAATGTTCTATATGAAGTGATGAGTAAATAAAAACTCCTCACTTCCACAAAACTTCTCCATCTCCAGGTCACACAAAGTCGCAAAGAAACCAAGACTTTTGAAACCCTGAGCAATTCACACACGACCAATAGGAAAATTCGCTGACCTGCTGTTCCCCTTAATACACGAATACGAACACGAATGACTGTAATAATAAAAAGCTTCTTGAACCTTGTCACATGAGAAGTCGCGAAAAGCGACAACGTCTCTCAACAAGTCACACCATCAACCATCACATATTTTGTGAAGTGAATATTTATTTCCTGTCAGCGTCCATTGGATTTTTTCTGTGTTTATGTCGAAGAAGAATGATGAGTTGGTGATTATCTCATTTGTTTCATTATTCTTAGAATTCCTAAAGGAGTTCTATAGCTTTTAGCTCAACTAAAGATGATCATTGTTTATCCCTGTCATATAGCGTAGCAGTTTCAATATTGTGTTTTAGTAGTTATATAGAGGTAAGATATTTTTATAGTGTTATCCATTGTATAGCAATAGTCGTAACAATAATAATAGTTTCAATAGAGGCCACATCCTCTCAAATTGTTCGCTATAATTACATCAGTGACGGCGTCAAAGACGAACTGAATATTTGTGGTGTCCGTTGCACAGGTCATGTGGCAGTAGATTTCCTTGGTGGTGGATTTATTCTTGGCTTCAAACTGAGCTTGGATGTATGCAGCTGCTTCCCCGTACTCTTGCGCACCTTCATGAACATAAAAAACAAAACCAGACGTCAAACTACAGAAAAAATGAATTTCTTCCACCAAATTTACTTTGGGATTACGGGTGTTACATTCGAGAATATTAAACTTTTCAACAAGAGAGCTTGGCATTAAATATTGTGTGCTCGTTTAAGTATGTCAACATAATGACAAAGTCTAAAGTCATCATTATTTTACAATACTCAAATCTTCCATGCAGCACTTCACTCACAATTTGGAGCGAACGAGCTGAAGGAATAGAACATGAATACTCTCATGTGCTTGTTGTGCTACGATATGTTCGGAGAGCCTTACAGGAAGAGTGCTGCTTGTTCCACTCGCTCGTGATTCATCTCAAGGGCACAATAAATCTCATCCCATTCAATTGCTACAAACTTTCTCTTGACGTGAAGTGTAGGAACAAAATTCAATTCTTCCCTTTAACTGAACACAAAGACCACAACATTCATGGCCCACTTTCCATCGGGCAGGAGCAGGAGCAGAATTCCAGGAAATGAAAAGGAATGAGGGAAAGCAACAGTTTGACGCAACGGATGTCGATGGAAATTTAATATTCACATGACGAGAAAGCACTTCACGTATCCTTATTACGAAATGGCGAAAGTCAAAATAGGGCATGCGACGTAAATAAGGTATCAAGTATCCATCGTTACATTGTCCGAGAAATGAGATTCTCAAAACATCGTATCATTTACGTTCGGTACAATAGCGATTTCTGGTGAAAGTTGATTTGACTGTTGAAATATTGAAAGGAAATAATACTACAAAATGAACAATGAACTTCCAAATCATCTTACCTGTGTACTCAGGGAAGCAAATAGTCAGAGGGGACTTTTTGATTTTTTCTTCAAAGAGATCCTTCTTGTTGAGGAAGAGAATGATGGAGGTGTCGGTGAACCACTTGTTGTTGCAAATGGAGTCAAAGAGTTTCAAGCTCTCTTGCATTCTGTTCGTCGTTTCGTCCTCATGTAACACCTGTCAATCATGAAGAAAATCCTCGTCAAATCTATTGTTCAATGTGCGACAAAAGCAAAATACGTCCCACCTCACAAAAACATACACAAATAACATACATTCACAAATCAACCGCAGAACTCTACATGACAAAAACTTCCATTTGTACAAGAACTCCAGCTCTCCCAAATTACAGGAAACCTGAAACGAAGAACATTTACTTCCACTTTCCTTCTTTGGATTTGTATGATTCGGCTCGCATTTGCATGACATGACGTGAGATGACATGAAGAATTGTCGGAACTGGAAACTCAAGTCTGACTATAGTATGATATATACAAATGAGAGTGCCAGGCAAGAAATGCATTAATAGGATACCAAGTACGATCATCCATGCGATCCGCATCCAACGTTCTTTGTTCTCTGTCACACAATATAAGTGGACAGATGAATAATAAATGAGTCTGGGAAATGGGTTCCATGCCCCACCCTGAAAAAGCAAGTCAACTTTCACGTCACATAAATGACACGCTCTCCGTTTTTTTTGCGACAAACAATACAAGTCAGAAGTCACATGGACAATTTTTTCCTGACTCATGTCTTTCCTCCCTTATTGAACAAACTTTGCTTTGAAAGAAAACAAAAACACAATAAATTGAGACATAGCATTACATTGGTTTCTCATATTTCCAGATGGCCTGTCGCTTTCAGCTCGACTCCGTTTCTTTTGTGGTGAAGATAATGAAATAGATTTTGATAAGCGTAAGTACTCCGTCGCCTAGGAACGGCCTGACGATGGTAACTTTGAATGGCTATACAAAAGGGCTCAATTCCATTCCCAGAAAGAGCTCCTTTATTATTACACATGTATGGTTCAGAAAGAAACCCTGAGCTGAACGCCGCAAAGCTTCTGTGGTAATGTAGTGCGCCGCAAATAAAATATTGACAGTATGAAGTCTTCGTTCGTACGACTACCTCTGCCTGTGCGGCGTACGTGTTTCATGAAGAGTCAGTTCCCGTCATCGTCAGCAGTTGTAGCATGTCGACCTTAATGACACACTGTGTAAAACAACCTGCCTCTTGCTTGCTCTCACTGCCCACTCCCAATCAAGGATTTGAGAAAATCCGAAGTTACGTCATAACATAACCAACCGTGCTTCTACATGGAAGGTATAGGAACGAACCACCCTAAAATCCATCAGACTTCGACCAGAGCAGGGGAAGCAATTAGGCCGGGAATTAGCATCATGCGCTGGCACTACGACTACGACTATGGCATGGCACTATAGGTCATGTACCGAACATACCTGATTATTAGCCATACTAGGACTTTCGGCGACAGGACTGCACACGCTCCTTTCCCATTGCTACTAGATCGTTAAAGATGAGGCAATGACTGCGTGGGCAATTCGAACTTTCTTTTTGTTGACCAAGCCAAAAGTGATTCGCACGCTCGATTCGCATTTTGTGTCACCCTGTGCTACTAATTTTGTATAGTACTACTTAATAATGCGACGTGAGTTTTTCAAGTTAAATTGGTTCCATTTTTTGCCCTGTTAGAATTACATTCCATTTCTTTTATAGCCCATTAGGTGTCCAACGTTCCGGGCGAATACATTTTGTTTCTTCAAAATCTGAACTCATTACGCTCGCAAATGCTCCTTCCGACTGAAACCGTACTTTCCCTCATGCAAAGAAAACAACGTCACGAAGAAAAACAAATCACGCTCACTTTCCAACATCTTTAAACCGCTTTGCGCAATAGAAAAAAGCTTTTACTACAACTAAAATAGGAATTGCACTCATTCACGATTCCCGAACTCATAACAAATCACAACATAGGTCACATTCACATCAAAGATCATCGAACAAAGGAAACATTGCATTTACCTGGTCGTACTCGGACATAGCAACACAGAAAATAATGGCAGTCACATCTTCAAAGCAATGGATCCACTTTTTCCGTTCTGACCGTTGTCCACCTACATCAAACAGCTTGAAATTGAGATTCTTGAATGAAAAATGAACTTCGACGATGCCAGTCGTCTTCACTCGTGTTCGAAGAATGTCTTGCTCCGTCGGCTGGTAGTCTTTCATGCCAAGCCGGTCCAAATCGTCCAAAAAGCTGCAAAAAAATGATACACAAAGCATTTTTCCATATTCCGTACACACCAGAAGGCACACAACAGAATATTATTGCTCCAGAATTTTCACATACTATTTGGCAGAGTCATTCAGTTGATACTCGTTGGATCGTCCGAAACATTCTTGAACGCCATTGTCCACCCAGAGACGCTTCATAGCAGCCAACAACTCTTCCGAGAATGGCTCAGTGTCCTCCATCCTTTGAATGACGTCGAAGACCATTTTAGCATCCGACTGCAATTGGATCCAAACAATAAGATTAAAACCCATTGAACCACATTCACTTCACCAATTCATTTCTCCATACTCCACACCGAACCTCCTCCTTTACAAAGCAAAGCACGGAGGAGAAACCACGGACACCCACAGTACATTACTTCCATTCTCTTGCTGGCACAGCAGTCTCCATTAAATCACCTCCGACCACCGCAAGTCTCTCAGTACATCTCTTTCTATCACCGACTAAAATGAGCTTCATCCTCATTACCATGAGTCATGATGACAGCTCAGATGCATTAGAATTCAGTCAATTCGCTTCAAGCACATGTTTCGCGATAAAGAAGCACGAGATTTATTTACAACTTTACTCAAAAGCAACTCAATAACACATTCTATCTATCTAATGGATACTACGTAGTTTAGTAAGTATAGTTCCCCAATTCCCTACATATATATCCAGGATTTCGCAAACTATTTCCATCTGTTCTTGTACGAGAAATGTTCTCTAATTCGTTCACGAATTTGTATTGTATTCTACCTGTCGTACATTCGTACCCCTTTACAATGCAATTATTCCTAGTGAAATGTAATCAATTATTCATTACATTTGTTACAGAATATCAGCAATTACAAGCGAAATGGAAATTCTAAAAAATTACAAACTTTTACACGCGCACTTTGAGAGAACTTTCCAACTTTTTTCATGAGAGATGATGCCCTTATAAATAATAAATATATTCCGATCCCAAGTCGTTAAAATAATGTATAACAATGTCCCAAACTACGGTACCTGAAACTCAGAATAGCATAGATAGTAAAATATATTAAAAAAGAGATATCTTTTATTCGATGATGTAAATCATTTAGAACCTGTGTAATAAATACTACATTTTATACTGTACTTATATATAGTGTATACGACCCCAGTCTCAATTTAACTTACAGCAAATGGCACACTTGGAAAAGTATATAATACTATATAGGTTTACTTCGACAAAACACATTTCATCTTGATGCAAAGACAAACTGTCACAAAAGTCTCTTTGGAAGTCATAGACAGACTTTTCTTTCCATTCATGGTCTTTAGAAAGAATCAAAACTATTCCAATTTTGAAAGTCGTTTGTCAACAGCATAAAATATTTTCATTTTCCCCGAAAACTGTAATAAGTTAAAAAAAAAAGTTGTAGTAGTACTACATGTAGTCTTCACATGCTCCAGAGTCGGTGATGCGAACACAACCGTAGTAAATGGCATGTATAATTGAAACTGTAGTTTCCAGTGACTTCGCAAATAAAAAACTTAACATCGTAGAAATTGCAAAAAATGTCTTTTTCCATTTTCAAGATAAACCTAAAGAGAGAACCTACTGTACTTCAATGAATGCGTCCTTGTGAAAGACAATTCAACCGAATTACGCCAAACTCACCGTCGCACAAATTGCAAGACAAACATGAGAGTAATCTTTTGATTTCCATCAAGCTAGAAAGACACACAAACAAACATTTGTGTTCTTCCTACTCCTACAGGCATTCAAACATGAAAACTTATGCCGAGCAGTTCTAAAAGCAAAGTTTAACTTAAAAAAATTACGTGCCTTCGTGCAAAATGTCGACATTGCCTATTGTCAACAAAAGCTCAGCCATCAAGTTTCAAACTGCAAGATACAGTGCTCATAAAATTATTACGGTGTTAAAATCTTAAAACCTCAAATTGGTATTTGTAAGGAACCGCAATAACGTCATATACTATTACTGACAATCAGTTCAAGGGATCTTTCCCATAGTCACACTCCGGTTAGCTTGATTCTCAAGAACATATTACGACTTGTTTCCTTTCAATACGTTATAAGCGTCGTCGTCTGAAAACGTTAATTGGCTAGACATGATAGGAGAAGAGATAAAACGCATTGTACATAAAATCCCATCTAAAGAGTGAAAAGAACACCGACGATCGTTCCCGGTACTTGTGCACACGTTAACAGCACGACAATAATAATTTTTAACAACTTACCTCTCTCTCATTATTTCCAAAGCTGATTCCAAGGTTGGGCATTGCTCTGAGGATGGCAACAAGGGACTGTATCGTGTTGCTATACACTACCGGACGATACTGCTTGAAGTCTTCCGATGTAAATCCACTCTCATGAATAATCCTAAAGAAAAAAGAATAAAAACATGAAAGATAATTCGCACAAGACATTATTCGTAGCTTCAAATAAAAGTCAGTTTGGGCTGTATTCTAGCATAGGTAAAGACAGGGTAAAAGTAAGGACAGCACCGTGTTTATCGCATCATCACCTTTCAGCATAAACAGAACAAAATATCACAAAATAACAGGAATCTAGTAGAGCATTGACCGACCAGTATACTTTTTTAAACAACTGATTGTCGGTATGACCACTGTGAGTTGCTAACTTACGTCAATCCGTTGTCTGCTTGTCGACAATTAAATTATACCATAGTTAAGTTTCTCTTACAACCAACATTGAAACAAGGACAGATTTATAAATTACTCATCTTGAGTTTCCTTCATAATTCAGTACGCGTGTGTTGAAGGGCGCACTGTATGCATTTGAAATGATGATGATGACATCTCCTTGGGTTTTAGGATGCCAACTCGTCACAGTTCCCCTAATTACACTTGGTTTATTACGAACTTTGGTCCTATAGTACTCATATCTTCTAAATAACGACCAATTGTTATAGTACTACAACCTCATCTCGCTTTCCGTTCAGCCATTCGGTCGAACTGCATCAAATGCTTCGAGGGAAATTCATTCATGTAACAAAGAAAATTAAAGTTATCTACATCATAATAATGTACACACACAAAACAAAAAATCACAAAACTATTCTAGAATCAATCAACCATCAATTTCTCTGATTGAGAACACTTTCATCAAAATACAAGCATCAATTAACTGCAGAAATCGTGCAGCGATACCCTTGTTAAACTACTATACAACGGAAATGCCCAAGGCTACTTGTAATATTTAATATATGCATACTAATACAGTATGGTCACATACTACAGCTAACACACAGCTGCATCCCTGCATAACATTCGGAGTACAAATGCAAAAGAACAAACAACAGAAAGAAAATCGGAATTTGAGTCCTCAGTATGCAAATTGTCTAACCTTTTCATTTTTAAGGCGTTACATGTGGACATGACAAGAGTCCTGTCAACATTCTGCCGCTAATTTTACATTCAACTGTTTTATGTAAAATGGTATAAAGAAAGATAGTAAATTAATTATATATTCGCTAATAAAAAATACTGACGTACGTTTATTTTTATTACTTAACAAACATCCCTAAACTTGGGGCCTTTCTTACACGTTTTTACAGAACCTAGTACGTTACTTTCTTTTCAAAATAAGCAAGCAAACATCCCTAAACTTGGGGCCTTTCTTACACTTTTCGTACAGAACATAGTACGTTACTTTCTTTTCAAAATAAGCAAGCAAACATCCAAAAGACTATCAGGTCAGTTGTCAGTTTAAAAAACATTTTCACACTGGCGAACAAAATCATTCAAGTCTCGTCGATGAAACGCACTCTCCAGAATTCCAATTTTTCAAGAATTCTTACAGTTAATACAAAATACTCTGGTAAGGCTATAAAAAGTCGTCTTAAGTTTCAAGGTATTCCGTTTTGCAATCGACACCTTTGTGTGTTTTTATGTTCCTTCCATTATTTTTCATGCACTTTCACTCTCGTCAGAAACCACAAAACGTTTATGAACATTACGACGCTGTCAGGCTGCTATAGGTTCTATAAGTGTGCGTGTCTCGTATCGATTCGTCAAAAAATGGCGGCAGGTCACCAGACGCCTATATAACATCAATAGAAAACACGCCCTTGGGCAGGCATTCAATCATTTATGACTCGAACACAAAAGCGTGTTTATTTCCCGGGCGTTTTTCTATACAAATATGAAAAAGACATCACCTCTCACCTATTCCGAAAACAAAAAATCATTCATCTAGCACATCAAAAGGACATAATTGACATTCACACAATAACTCAAGAGTCAAGAGACATCATTTTCCTCTACACTTCCAATGCAGCAGGAGGTCTCTGTGTTATATGAACTATGAACTGAACTACAAAGGAGGATGATAACCAAGTCAGCATGCCACTTTGATAGGACAAGGGACAACAACATTACAAAGGAGACACGAAAGGCAACCGTATGATACAAAGGACCAACATTAATATAGACCGAATTCAAATACGTGAATGCGTTTTACTTAATTTGCTAGTAAATATACAGTGCTGAGCTAAAACTCAACTCCTGCTACTTTTGCAACAACAAAATGAAACCATCAATATTATGTTGATGTTAACAAAGCAACTCATAATGAATATTACAGTGACTTTTCTATATTCCGTAATACATTCTACGTGGTACAAAACAAAGATAGACAAAGTGAAGTGTCTACTTGTCTATTCATGTCAAGATACTTTGCATACCAAACTTCAATTTGGTTTTTTCGTTGTAAAAAGCAGCGATATGTCTCGGTATTAATAACAGAATTGTTGTAAACCTTGGCTATCTTAGTAAGTTTCAACGAAATCCGTTTTAGGTGACGCTGTGACAATCCTAGTATTCTATGTATCTTAATTTCATTTAAGGTGCTACGTACTAGTAATGTTTGTAGTCGTAATAATATACAAAGTGGTACTACATATTATATTTAAGCATATCATTGGAACAGCATTTACTATTGAAATGAACAAGCTGCAATAACCTTTGGGGCGTTAGCGGTACCTCTTCAACCCTGAAGTCTTCAAAGAAGAGTTCTTAAGTGATAAACATTTACGAGCACTGCACATTGTGCGTATTCAAATTTTGACGAGATCAGCAGAATTCTTTGCCTGAACATTTCTCCTATTCAGCATTAGTTGGTGATTCAATTTTCGAAGTTTCAAGTCATTAAAATTCGACTACAATATTTCGAAATTTTCAATATGATTACAACCTGAAACTTTGTCTAATATGAAATTAAGCTACAAAGTCATTACAACTGTGTTGTGTTACAGTTTGAGACAGAAAGGCTCCAGAGAATGAAATTAGGCGACGACCGTCGTGTCTTATTAGTTTCTCGCATTAATTAGTACATTCAATTAACCGTGTAATGGGAAAGGGGTTACATGACTTTGAGTAGTACCAATAGAAAAAATTACGAAACCCGATCTCAACAAAAACGACGAGAAGAAATGAAGAAGAACTAGAAGAAGAAGATGACGACAAGGAGGACGACGAGGACGAAAGAAGAAAATTCTGTGAAGAACAAACAAGACAAACTACTGCTTGAATAAGCTTGAAAAATGCAAGTTCCCGAAAGCGTCCGTTCGACCGATAGACCATGCAGAGTGCGGGTTGCTTCGGTTTTAATAGTCCCTTTTTGCTCTCATAGTGTTTATTGGAGCAGGAAATAAATGGTAAATGGGCGAATGACGCTTATCGGTTGAGAGCACCCCGAAAGCAAGCACACACAGAAGTCAAGAATGAGTCCGAGGCGAAAACTCCGTATTACTACATCCTTTTTGCCTTATTCTTTTCGTCCCTTGGTGAGACGACCACAGATATACTAGAACCACTAAACTTGACATTTAACCTTTCACAAACCACGCTTGCTTCTTTTCCCTCATATTATTTCCTGTGCATCCAGGCAAGTTTGTCCTTTTGTATTTGCTTCAAACATTACCAAAAGTTTGCAGGTCAGCATAAAACCTTTTCCTCGGCTTCTTTTCCTGCATTTCGCACAGATGAACGAGTCTACGGTAAAAGTCGACTCGATGGCACTATTCTTCTATGGCGGTACTACCTTACAGTTACAGTCATATAATCCTATCAAACGTGCAAGGCACATACCAGTAGTATACAAAGTTGCATACTAAAAAAACGGAATTGCAAAGAAATTCTTGCATTTGTAGTGCACTTTGATCAGCAATGAGCATGCTTTCACCGTGATTGCCTGTGAGGCATAATCAGTAATATGGTTTAAATGTGTTTTAGAATTCCAAGTTCACAGTACTTTCGAATTCAGTAAAGCTTAAAATTGGGCACAACCTAAATATATGTTATCATTAATTATCATGTCGAATAAAAGAAAATAGCATTGGCAAATTGAATTAACACTACTAGAATAAACGATTAGTGTACTATATTGTATACTTCTTTAGAAACTTTCGTCGATACGCTATCTCAAGGAAAAGTGCAATGTGCAAGTCACTGTCTACCACCTAACTCAATCCACTAAGCAATGATTGAATAAGTGAACGCACACAATGAATGACGTAAAACCTGAAATGTGCCAACAAGAGTCCTTGGCTTTTTCAAAAAATTTACATGTATTTGCATTCACATTATGACATTGCAAGGCAGTGAACACAAATAGGACGTGACATTCAAACTGTAGTTGTAATTACAAAAAGTGCACATGAGCACATACGGCATGAAACAAGTTACTGTGACAGTATAGAGTGCTGGAAGCACGGATAATGTACGACCACCTGCAGTGGGGCATCAGCCAAAGGTTGAAATGCCAAGTCTGTCACAAACTGTCAAAAAAATCCCATAAAATAATATGCGAAAGGTCTCAGGAAATTCAGAAAATTCGAAACCAATTTCATATTTATATAAGCAACCTTGCCTTCGCTAGAAATGATGTCTACTTGCTAACTTCGTGGTTGAATAAAATCATACGATTTCATTTCGAATGACAGGATACGAGGCTTATGAAAGAAATGATAACCATTTACTTTTCAGCCAAGTTAAGTGGTGAAATCTTGTGAAGAAGAAGAAGCCCCTCCCTTGTCTATGTCTCAAGATGTCCCAAGTCTCAGCCTCAGGCTCGATGAAAAACGTGAAGACGAGTAGACGAGACGACACGAGCAGAACCCCGTTTCATCATTTCCTGTCGTATCTTCACCATACCGCTAGCTACACTATATGTTACCAATGCAGTAGAAAAATTGCAATTTCAAGCTTATAGATTCTTGGAAGGAACTACAATAACATTAGATGCCAATGTCAAACGACTGAAGTCCCAATGCGACGTAATAATGTTCTTCAGAATCGCGGCTCTTTCGCTTTCACCAACGATGAAATGGTCGTTCAGTCACGAAAAAACCCGAAACTTTCACCACTGAGTCTAATCATGAACATCACCTATGAAACCTCCGTCAAATTAAATTTAGCAAAAAGTTTATTGTCTTTCTTTCAGTTGTGGTTCACAAAGCAGAATCCGTACAGTGAGCACACAGATCACACAAAAAGGAATTTAACCCTAGGGGCTCTCTGAAGTCTACACCATGCAGAAAGACAATCAAATTTTCCCCCTGTTCGTAATGTGGAACTCGACAAAGTGCCATTCCATTTCAATTTCCTTTGCCACCTGATGCAATTCATCTTTCACGTGCTCTAGTCCAAATTCTGTATATGGTTCGAGTATACTATGACAATAAGGACGCAAGACCAATCCTTCTCAAGGGTCATCCAAGCTGCCACGACCGGCAGTAAAGATGCAGTACTCGTCCACACCGAAATCGTAAAACTCTTCCTTTACTCTCCCAATGGGGCGGACTTAAGCTTTCCCTCTAGATCTAACAAATCTATATCTTCAAATGAACACTGAAGTAGATTCGGAATTCGGATTTACTCTGGATACTTTGGCATACTCTTCTTTTCTCTACCTTCTCTCAAACCCAGTAGGCAAAAATGCTCGTCTACAGTCTACTCAGCATTTTATACCTTCTTCCTTGCACCCGAACACATAAATCTAAATCCACCACTGCAAATGGCGTATGAACTAAAAGAACTCAACTCCATTAAAAAAAATCCCTAGCATATACCATATGAAAACAAACTATAGATTCAGTACTAACAACCAACACCCACTTTCACTCACTCGTTCTCACCCTAATAATATGCCTTTATAAAAAAAACCCTCAACCTCACACCTAAATAGCTAAATTTCCTCTTGCACTGCACTGGCCTCACACCAGTCCATAAAGTATTATTATTACGCGAAACAAAGACAGTATTATTATGTTACAATTTCGTTACAGGACAATTATTCAAAAATGCAAATTATTAATGGCAATTTTGGTTCAAAGTTGTGATAGTTAACACTAACGTAATATACTTCGATTTCCTCTACAAAATACGTAATCTCGGTTATCTTGTTCAAAAATAACAAAGTTGGTATCATTAACGTGTCAGTTGCAATTTCATAGAATTTAATACTATGCGTTTGATATTGATGAATGACCCAATGAAAAAAAGTGACGACAACCATGATGCTTTTATGGCGACGACGACAGTCTGTAAGAAAATCTTTATCATGTTTCAATTCAGCTAAGTCTTTTTTGAGCATCGTCAGCTACATAACCTTCCATCTGACACCTACAACTTCACGTAACATTATCATATTTTCCTGTAAAGGTTCGACTCACAATGCACTAACAATGACCGACAGCCTAAAAGAGGTAAGCAAGCACCAACAATTCGTTCGCGTACTGCTCTAGCGTCCATGACAGATTTGATGATTAATCACGCTCACAAAGAACGCGGGATGCTCCCAACGAAATCGCAATTCTAAAAAGAACGCAGAAGAATACTTTGTGGAGAAAGCAAGGGGAAATCATCGATCACCCTGAAGGAATGGTAAACTTTCGGCAAGAAGAGTCTCCCCTTCTGGTACGCGGTGGTCCACTTTGAAATGTACAAAGTGGCCCTGTCCTGGGAATTGGTATATTGCCTTTCCTTTGACGGAAAAGTTGAACATCATCAAATGTAGTAATAACTTGAGAAGCTTGACTGCGTACCCTATCCCAAAGTTTTCGTTAGTGGCACGGATAAATACGGAACTGAACCTTTATGTAGTTATTCTGTAATAAGTAATTATACTAGCAGTAATTAATCAAGAGGTTGATCTGATATCTGCATATGCATGACAAAACTACTAGATACAAGTTTGTGGAAACCAAGCAGAACGTACTGTCACGTTGAGTTTGACAGCTAGCAAAGATGAACGAATTTCTACTTTACTTTACTTGTACATTGGCAGAGATTTAGAGAACTTGAAAGCAGGAACGAACGGTGCAAGCTTACGCTGTCGACTGTCACAATAAAATGCCACATGACACGACACATTTCCCTCTTCATACAAAACTGAAGATTTCTTTTTACACTACATGCAAGTGACAGACATTGAGACTGTGAGACAGGTCCTTTTGAGGCGAAAAGAACCAACGATAATCTGCCTGAGTTTTCTTTCACATAGTGGCACTTACAAAAGTCAAGAACCAAGCGAGTGGGCGAAGTTGCACGTTTCATTCCTTCAGTTCAGAAAGAAAACCGAAAGAGAAATACGTAAAAGCGTGAGAGATGTAACTACCATCCTGCTACGCTGCTGCTGTAACTACAAAGTACATATAACCCTCCATTTTGCTCTCATTTTTTGCCTTTTTTCCCACGGAAAGCAAAGACGTCGTAAGTATTTCAAAGAACGTCCATTTCCAAGTCCTTCCGAACCCCGACAGATACTTAACGTCACCGCTTTACGGAGGTGCATACTGATTCACTTTCTATTGATCCAAGGAACAATTCGTCGATTCCTTTCTGATTTAGGACTCCACACATAAACTTATATAAAGTTTCAGGTTATTGATTCTGACTTCATGGACCCACACGATTATATTCAACGCAAAAAAAGAGCATATCAAATTTTTTTATACTTGCCAGGACCAGAATCTAATATTTTTAGTGTACTCTATTAAATAAATTGAAGCTTTTTAAAAAATACTTATGACGAATTCATCATTGTATGCAAACATTAATAAAAATGAGCCAATATTACAGTCTATCAGCGGCTATATTAATTGGCCAAGCAGAAAAGTACACTTTCAAAAAACTCACATCAATCAAAGAAGACACTCAAACGTAGAAGAAAGCATTGAGACGTAGGTCGTTGCTCCACAAATGAAGTGCTACGTCAATTCAATAAGTCGGATGCATCACTCAAACTGCCACAAACGGATAACGCAACCACCACTGTATTAAGTCGCAACGTAAATATACAGTAACGTAATGTAAAAAGTGGGTAACTAACCTCGTTTAAGAATAGCTTTATTAATCATAGCTTAAAGTTACAAAACTATTGCATTGGCATAGTGCTATATCAAAATTAGCAGAAACTAGATTTTGAAGTAATAATGAACAAAATTTGAACACACAATTTCACATTGTTAGCATCACGGAAGGTCGCATCTTGTTTGAGATTCCATGGTTTATAGGAATAAACTAAGCCGCAAAAACATCGAAAAGTATCAATGGGACAAAGTAGAGAAGAAGTACACAGCTAAAAGTGCAAAAGGCGGGCAAGTCAGAGCGAAATAAATAACCGTGACCATACTAAAATCAGGCTTTCACTAGGTGTCTTTAGCTCTTTAGCCTGCCTGGCATCAGGCTAACACCCGGCAATCTCCGAGTGCTGAACCTAGTATTGCCAAACCCACCGGTCTCTGTGTCGTCGACGTGTACGGAATGAGGACAATCGATACCAGGAAAAGTATTAGTTGCTATTGCTAGACGCTTGCAAAGGTAGAAATTGCCCCAAAAGAGAGTGCACACACCCAAAACATCTAGCTTTAGCACTTCTCCAAATTTTATGACTAGAACCGGCACTTCAGATCGTGAGATTCAAATAGACAACTTAACACACGAGTTCAAAAGAAGGTGAAAGTATAACTGGAATTTTTCAAGCTCCGAAATAGTGCTGTATAAGCCCACCTACTTATCTCCTTTATACGTCATACCGAAACATATAATACGGAAGCTGTCTCTTTCCGAACATTTTTTACTTTACTGTAAAAATTACAATTGTATGAATTCGGTAGACGAGGACGGAGGACAAACCATTGCTTGTACTGAAAGATTCAGGATCGTTTTGAAATATTGGTTTGTTGATGTTACGTCGTTTTCTTACAACTTGTAGGTTGTAACTTATGTCTTTCTGCTCAGTAAACTTTCTTATTTGATGCTATAGCTATTGAAACTCAGAGACACAAAAACTTGGCTGAAACAAAACAAGCCGAAACGACCAAATGAGATAACCAATGATAGCTCATACTCACATGACTCACATCACAATCTCCACAAAACCTAAACATCTTCTAAATGTTTTCGCTTGAGTGAACCTTTCGTCACCATCAATACAAACGTCGTTTCCCTCACATAATATAAAACGTACCACACTGTTATTGCTTGAATTCTAATGTATAATAAACGAAAAGCGTTAGAATTTATTTATGCGACCAGCTTCACATCCATTGTGCAAATCCTGAGTTAATAACAATTACTTTCACACTACTCACAAATTTTATTTTACATTTACGACTATGATTTTATGATGAAAGATGTGATTCGATAACAATGTAATGAGGCGATGATCTGGGAATGCAATAATAGGGTGGAGAAATGGTCATTATGAACGAATTACCACAATAAAAGTTTGTACTTACTTCATTTGCTTGACTATTGTGCTCTTTCCAGACTCGCCAGCACCTGAAATTAAAGACAAAGATAGACATTTAATATAAAATAACACAATTAGAACAGCTTGTTCAATTATATTTGCAGTCATTGTGTTCGGGGAATATCCTTCTAAATAGATACAATCAGAAATTCGAAAACCACCGAATCATGAACATATACCGTACAGCATTAGTATAATTAACAGAAATTGTTAAATTATGCTGAATAAGCGCATTATATCACTAACAATTAATTCTAAAAATAAAACAGATTACAAGCTCATCAAATACGCCCGGTCGAGGTAATGAAACAAAACGGATTAAAGAATGGCTATAATCAAAATTTGGATATTTCTAAAGATATAACAGAAAGTCAAAGAACATAGTGAACGACTTGTTTTGCCCATACTTGGTGCAGAAAATTGCATTCGAGAAATCTTGTTGAAACAATGGAAACATTAAGCAATGCCAGTTAATCTCAAAGGTCATCTTCACCACACTTGTTTTAAATTGTGTCGCATTGTTTGTGTCTGCAGCATAAAGGACTAGTAGATGACTGGTTAAATGAGGGTCTGGCATGTATGGCTGCAATGCCAGCGTCACCAGAAGAAATGAAAGACCAAATGACATGATACATTTGAGAATCCAATTCACCAAGCATACTAGAAAATTTGCATACGAAAGGTCGTTCATAGTCTGCAATGAGTATCGTCAAACCTGAGTTGCTTAATACGATACAGTAAAACGTTTACTCATTTGGATATGTCATTATATTCTATTATACACAAGGCAATCGAGAATGGGAAATATCACAAATCAACAAGACAAAATGGTACGGTGATAATGAATTGGATCAGTTAGAGTTTTAAGTTTCCTTCCCCACTAGCATTTCGGCTCCTACAATTCTCCTTATACTGTTGTATGGTATGCTATTACAGTAAAAAACTACAAAATGGTAGGTGGTTCACGAAAACAGTATGAATCATATAATGAATCAGTTCTTCCACATTATATGTTGTCTCATTTGGAAGGAGTCCAAGTTTCCTAAAGCAACATGAATTACATGGAATAGGAAACCAAAAATGATCTCCATTATTCACATGCTGCATTTGTTTTTGAATTAAGAACGTGTTTTTCGTAATGTGACATAGTGGAAGTATCGTATGTTACAAAGGGTGACACATTCAAGCGGCACAGACAGCAAGGAAAACATAACGCTATAATGTTACACGTAGGTCATTTGACCACATCCTGGTGATAAGTATTAACTCTATTTCAAATGGTAAAACAAGCGTCGTAAATTAATGGTATTGTTTGCCACATTTTTCGTCATTTGTACACTAAACATACAATTTTTTTTATTGCAAGTGTCAACCCGCTGGAATACCTCGCCCATCACTATCAGCTCTCGTATCTTCGTATGTACTAAAAGGAACAATGAGATTGTGTATTCCAACTTCCAACTCAACTTGTGACGAGCAAACTAATCCGGATGAAGGATTTCCTCTTTTAGCCTCGCAATTTGCAAATTACATTGACAACGTGGCAACTACTGGTAAGTGACCGACTGTTGCTCAAACACTTCATGCTGCTTGTTGTCTAATACAAGTCAATACAATCAAAATTATGCGACGAAAATTTTCCTGTTCCATTACTCAACTATTAGTAGTATGTAATAAAAAAAATGCCATTCCTGTTATATTTTGCAACTCAAAAATCCATGACTCATACGCCTATAAGTACATATCATAGTACTAACAGTGCTAGGAGTTTATAGCAAAAAATAGTGGTAAGTGAAAGGCCGAAACAGACGTAGTCTATAAAAGAAATGCAAAACTGTGAGATAGTCATGGTCGCAGTAATGACAATACTGGTGGTTTCCAAACAGTTAATATTTTCCTCAGCGTGCGTAGCCTGAACAAAAAGACAGAAGACACACTAAAAGTTGAGTGACAGACACCAGGGCAGGGAGGAAACAAGCACTTCTAACAAGAGGCTTTCCGAAATTTCACGATCTTTAGCTATTACGTAGCACATATCAAATTGATCTTCTGTAACTGAGATAACAAACGTTGTAGTACAAGAGGTGCATGCACAATTTGATATAAAAATACTTCAACTGACATGAGGAATGTTGCACAGGGATTTTGGCGGAACACGCGCAATTAAACATTACACAGTAGCAGAGTAAAAGCATGAAGGTCGCCCGTCTCTCTGGTTCCTACTTATAATACTTGAAACAAAGCCATGCTATTTATTTTCTTCACAACTTGAACATAGTAGTTGACTAAATGGAAAGTCTCAAACAATGTAATTCGGTATACTGCCGTTGTCGTTGTGTCGTCGAATCGTTTCCTTTGGTTGGGTTTCACAACTCGAATAAATGTAGAGATTGTACAAATTAATTCAACGAATCATTTAGCTCACAGAACCATCACAATAGTTTATCATTCATGTCCAAATAGCAATTTAAATCACGTAGTTTTTGTAAACTTTGATAAATCATTAAGCTAATTCCTTCCTATATGAATTGAATAGAGTAACAGCAAGTATAGTATACTCAAATCATAAAAGAAATAAAAAAATAAAAAAAATATAATGATATGAACGCAAACGCACGACTGTAGGCGTATAGAAGAATAAACGAAGTGCTTTTTACCCAACTTGCTCCTCCATAAAGAAACTTGACTGAACGTCCTTAAAAGAATTCAACATAAGTTTTTCTAAAAGACATATCTTGTATTTAATTGAATCCATCTTGATTCAAGCTCTGAATCGTCTTCGTAAACAAGCATTGACGGATGAAGTTGCATCGTGTACCATCCTTTTAAGAGAGGATATGCGGGTGCTGATACAGAATAAATGATCAAGTGACTTTTTTGATCACTCCCACACATTCTGCGAACAATAAAACTTTTTTCCTTTGATGTGAGACATGAACTCAGAAATTGAAGATTGAAAGTCGGTTTACAAATAATATTTTTCAAGATTCCTTTATTAAGAAGTAGTAATACCTTACTAAAAAGTTACGATAAGAAACGAGACACAGAACATGATAGGTACTGATACTTTTAGATGAAACGTAGTAGAGCATGACATTTTAATCAGAATTATTGCAAGTAATCATGCAATTTGTACTTTATCATTTATTCGAACCCAACACTACTATGTAACCTAATGAGTAGGATACGATATACGATACGTCTAAACCGTCACCTGCACTAGTAAAATGAAGTCATGTACCAGGTTTTTAAGGAGAAACAAGAAAGAAATCAATACATGAAAACGACGGATTTAGGAATAGTCGACTGAACATAGCATCTTACCACACAAATCTACATCAGGAAGAGCCGAAGAGGCGCTCCGGAAAGAAAAGCTTGAATGCCGCTGGAAAGAAGTGAGAGTGGGGGAAAGCAAAATGATGATAGCCATTCATTAATCTACCCATAAATCACGACCCAGTCACGTCACAGCATACACTCTCCGCCGACCCTATCTGACATTGATAGACTGCGTACAAACAAAAATGCACTTTTGGAAAGAAAGCCGAAACCAAATGTTATTTCTGACTGATCCAATTGTTACCAGAAACAGAAACACAAATCTGGAAAATCAAATCTGATAATCCTTCAAAAGAGAATTATTAACAAATTGAAGAAGAGTCAAATTTCATAATTGAACATGACATCAAATTTGTGCTACCGTCGCCAATATTTTTCGCATATATATCAAGCTGTAAACTTGACGGAAAACGGAACATTGGTAGTTGTTTTAAAGTGAAAAACATATAGTGAACAGATGAATGTCATAAAGTCCTGCCTGGAGAAGCGCTCTTAGTCATTTCTTGTTCATATTTTCATAGAATTTGCCTTTTATGACCACGTTTACTAAAAACTTGTACTTTTTCATAAATTCCCGTAGAACGTATTATACAGTGTAGTAGTGCAGTATAATTTGTATAATGTACAATCTGAAGTATAAATGTCACTTATATGATATATACCTGTACAGGAAAAAAATGAGTTCATTCCGCTCACCGGAGACGGGCAATCTATGGAACTTACAACAGAAGGAACCTTTGGGGCAATGTCTTACATTATTTATTGCCGTAAGTGTTGCAACAGCTAAAGGAGACTGGCGACTTGGAAGCAGATCAGAAGATCAGAACCGACAAGTAAAGTAGGGCCTCACTTGACAAAACGGGAGTTAAGACGGGATATGCATCTAAACACCATATAATTCCATTCAGATTCTGTTCACCCGTTTAGAAAGAGATTACTTTTTATGACACTATACTTAATACTATATTCTCATGATTATTCGTTCAGTGTGCACCCTGAAATCAGTGATTTACTATATAATTAATAACTATAGCAGACACAGCACAGGTATCAGAAACAGTGACAGGCAAGTACACGATTTGTATATTAAGCTTCGTTTGTATGAATTATTTCTCTTTTCTTACTTCCTTGAGATAAAAGGACTGATTTGATCTGTAGAGCATCGTTTGATTCAAATTATGTCATCATCAAACAGTTGCACGTTAAAGATAGAGCACGTAAGTACTAAGCGACATCAGAGAAAAGTCAACCATGCCTAAATTTCCAACTCTATAGATGTTCTACTGACGTTCTTGCTATCTTCATGAACTTCATGAATTATGAATTATGACTTTATGACATGAAGTCATTATTTCAAAGTCGCATTAGGTGAGATTAATGAACTAAAGCGTACTATATAGTATTGCAAC